>CABFWO010001819.1:89199-128359 GCA_902155825.1 Timema genevievae
GGGGGATCATTTAGGGCAAAACACCTTCAGTTTAATGAATATCAACACACAACCATTGTAATTACGACACGTAAGATGCGGCGTTAAAAAAGAAAAATATATGGAACTGTCCTTATGGAGGGAATCACAATTCAATTAATTTGGATTGGTTGAAAAATAACACCTGGGATTTAACCCGGGACCATTGGCTTAGCATGCTAATGCTCCCTTGAGTTCATCAGCATAAAATTCGAATCCAAACCTTCCTTTTACTAGTATTATTATTATTTGTAAAGTAAGTGTTATTGGTATCTGAAACCCCACTCAAGGCTTACTGGTTCGAATCTTTCGTATAGTAGGATTCTGGTATGAAATAATGTTTAGAAAATATAACATAGCAGTTGTGCTAGGACGTACAGTAAGAAACAAAAACCATTATACATAAGATCGCCATGGAGAAAAAACTTATCTGATTGTTCTTTAATATATTAGCGCAAGCTATTATGGGTATCAATAAAGATACCATTTAGAAATGTTGGCCACTTTTTATTATTTTGTGTATTTTCTGAAAGGTTCTTCAAAACTTTTATTAAAATGTATGTTAATAAAGTATTATGACTGAAAAGGCTATCTAAATCTCTCCATAAAAATAAATAATAATTTTCCACCTAATAAGCTTAGTCGTAAAGTCTTATTAGTAACCGTTTGTAGTCATATCCTTCATGACTATCCATATGTTATTTTTTTACAAGTTTTTGCAAAATTACCACCATAAACGACAAATCTCTGGTGATAACGTCAACATTGAGGTCTATATTGTGACGTTATTAGCAAAGATAACCCACGGGTTAACCCTAAAGAACAGATAAGCAATAATTCTTTGTGAACTGAAACACATGCGAAGGTTTATAAACCCGATATTACTTACCTACCTTTATTTGAGGCGTCTGGTTGAAATATCACCATTCTGAATCATCTCGTACTTTCACTTAAAAAAAAATCGTGTCAATATGATTTGTTTTTATCAGGCGCTTAACCCATTCGCATTACGATATTAAATGGCGCGTTTGGCTACTTATCAAAGTGGCCCAAAGCCGGTTTTATGATTAAGTCATAAATGTTTCACTGATAATTTTTTTAAAACTATTACTTTATGACTAACATAATGAATGGGTAGAGTGTTTGAATGTTCTTCTGGAGAAATAATGCACACGATAAGGTTTCAAATCGGAGAACATCGGAAGCGCACAAGAGGGAGAAACCTCATGCCAAAAGCGCACGGAGATGAATCAAAAGCGCATCTAGATCATTGATCTAAAGCGCATAAGGAAAAAAACAAATACATAACGTGGCAACACGGTAAACGTGTGTTGTAATTAGCCCCAATAATCTTTACTATGATCACAATAAAATAATAAAACTAAGGGGTTAGGTTAGGTTGGCTAGGATGCAAACACAATACAAATTAAAATTAAATAGAGACGTGTCGTTCGTGAAAGAACCAACAAGTGGTGTTGACATATGGGGTTCTTAGACTACAAAAAACGGTGCGCTTCTGATGCACCTACCTTGTGCGCTTCTGATATACTCCAAAGTAGGTACACAAATTCAACATGAGCGCTTTGAGTACGTAGCCGTTTTAAATAGGTGCCTCAATCTCCCAAGATCATACTCGGGCATGTCAATCGAGGACTTTTGAGCTTATTCTTCCTGTGAAGTGGATTTACTTTAGCTTTAAAAAGCTTACATCCATTTTAAACACTACACCTTGAACCACGTGACAACCAATTTATAAAGATGGAAAACAACTATGAGATATATAAAGGAGAAACTTAGAATGGGCCAACTTAATGGGTTAACTTAATTTGCTCTTCATAATATATTGTGAGCCTTACCAATTAAATCATTTGATCACTAGTTAAACTAAATCCATAAGTGAAGTAGGCCTACTTAAAAATACTTAAGACTTTTTCATTAAATTGATTGAATGGGGTTTGATTTTTTTTTTTCAAAAATCACGTTAATATAGCTATTTAATTATATTATCCAAGAAGTTTTTGTTGCACTGCGTCTTACTGTAAACCATCTGAGTTATTCGTATTTAACCAAACTAATAGGTTAGGAATGAGGAAGGTAGTGTGTATAGGAAATGTACCCGTATTGCTTGGAGGGAGAGTGAAAAATAATTTAGAATGATTGCAACCCTCAGTATAACATGTCGGGTATTGAACGCCAACCTCCTCCTTACCGGAAAACCACACAAGATGACCTTGAAGTGGTCACCGATGTGAATGGGTGGCTGAATTTATGAAGTTACACAAATAAGTAAAATAATATTTTATTTAATGTTCAGAATTTAAAGCATATCTCTACATCTATAGATAATTAATGAGGGATAGAATATTCCAAATTTGATACATAATTTTTTGCTTAGTTAAAAATATAAATACCCCGACCTACAATCTATTCATCAGTTAGTTCCCATCCGCTTCGGTGACCGCATGGTCAAAAGCGTCGCTCTCACAAGAGACCAGACTGCCGATAACGGAGAGATCGAGGTTCGATCCCAGTTGAGTATATTGTGGGTAGTTTTTAATAAATGGTTCTCCACTTTCCATCCACAAAAGTGCGGATACATTTGCTATATATTCAACCTTCCTCCTCCATAACACATTAAAGTAATTAGTACATATGCGTATATACAGCTCAAACGGGTAGTAATAAAATGCAGTGCTAAAAAAATGAATTATTCTTAATTAACATTAGTTTAAAGAAAATGAACATCCCAATTGTTGAAAGGTATGTTTCAAATTAATATTTACTTTTTAAATTAGATGAATAAGTAAAAAAATACTTATTTACCAATACTAAGGTAGTTTTCATTACATTAGTGTATTGAATACATGAGTATAATCCTAACAGGTACGTAGACGTGGTGAAATAATCTAGTGGTACCTTTTTATGAAATTTATTTACCATCTACATTCTATAATAGATCAGTTTGGTTCAACTGGTGGCCCACGCTTAGTGAAAATGGCCCTCACAGTATCCTGGAGGAAAATTAAAGGGAAAACTTTAGTGGCAGATGTGAAGTAGCCAATGATTCGAGTAATATTTATTTAAAAAAGTCATAGTTGCATTTTATTATGCATTTCTATGAATAACAAAAATATGTTTAAATATGGGGTATACTTATAATGATAAGATTTAAAAAAAAATTGTTTAGGTGCATATTTCACAATAAATTTTTAGAAGATTATAACTTTTTTTTGTAGTCAAATTTTAAAGAATCTACCATCAAAAAATACGATTTATATATAAGTATTTAAAGTACTTTGTAGGCCTATATTAGGTTGATAGGATCACCAAATTTATCGTCGAGCCACGGTGCAAACTGATAATCATAATTGGCCCTTAGAATGAGAAACGGTGGATAATTCTGTTGTAGATCATAAAACCTTGAAACAAGAGACCACCATTGAGGATTTTACTTTAGTTACCACCACTGATTATGATTTAGTCTAGGGCTCCATACACTAACAAAAATGCATGGGAGCTCAATTCTTGGCAAGACGTACTAAAAAAAAAAACATTTTATGTAGAAGGTCTTAAGGTAAAGTGTTGCCCAATATATTAACTCATAATTAATATTGAAATAGCCATTCTTAGTTTTACAAGCTTGATTTTCATTAAATTGAATACACTTCTTTCTCTTTTTCTCTCTCACTATCTAATGATTCTTTAGTTAAAACAAATTATGAAAAAAACCTCCTTATCTCTACATTTAAATGGATTTTTGGAATCTTAATCCTTACGTATATTCGATTTGTAATAGTTTTAATACATTCCAACAGTTGACAAGTTACTTAAACATTTTCTCATTCAAATATCTGACAAACTTGTTTTGACACATTGAGAAGTGAAGTCAATTTACATAACTTCTCAAATTGACATAACATATTTTATAGGTTAATTACTATGGAAATATTTCAGTAATTTTCTAACTATCAAAAAAGATCCAAACTACTTTGAATATACATCAGATTACCTTCAAATGTTATATGAACACGAAACTAACTTTATGGCATAAAATGTTCATATTCTGTGAATTCTTAATAACAATTGCAGACACTTATTTTTCACTGATCTCTTGGAAGCTAAAATAATGTTCCTTGCATGATTAGGTATTTAAAAAAAAAGGTACAAGCTTTTAATCTCAGAAAACGACACGGTAGTCTAAAACAGGGGTAAAAAATGCGTTCTATATGTGGCACCCTTAGTTCAGCGATCATGGAGGAAGATATATTTAAAGAAACATATTATATAAATATACAGGATGTATTGTAGCATGTGAGACACAGCCTAAGCGGTGGAAAGGAAACACAAAGACAATGAAAAAAGTTCATATGAATATGTGTGCCATTTGACTCAATTTTCTAACTATATTCATTTTAATACTCCAGTAATGTGGAGCTGCTTAGCATTATAGTATGTGCACAAAATGGCCACCTTCAGCTTGAATGCAAGCAATGTAATCTTCATGCCATAGAATGCCACCCTCTTTCAAAAATACCAGGGGTTTTTAATAACCAAGATAGCCCATATAACATACCTAGTCAACAGGTCAAGAGATATCGAGTATGGTAAACAGCTTAGTGGTAAACAAGGTTATAACTCGGAAAAATAGTCAAATGGGACATATGTTTGTACTAATTTGTTTAATTGTTTTTGTGTTTCTTGTCTACCGCTGATGTGGTTCTTACTGTTATGGTACACACGGTATATATACATAGTGACTGTTAATTAAGGGATACGGGCAGGACCACATTATTAGGTGGGTAAATAAATATAAGTCGAAACCACTATTTGCAAAAATCCCTTCTTCCTATACCTTTTGAGAAAAACAACATTAATATAGAAACACTGTGCTTTAAATTGTATTGGCCTAGAGTCTCAGGCGATTAGATGTAAACAAAAATGCGAGATCAATATTGTGTAAGCAGCAATGAACTATACATACGCAAAATAATTGGATATATCAATGGCCATGGGAGCATCTGACCGTCGAGTCAGACGTAAGATGCGGCTGTACACTGATCGCTTCCCTGGCAGACTTCACCCAAGGATGAATGCGTTTCACCGTTTGGAAAAGCTTTGTTGGGAGACTGATCCATGAGTGGATGCAGGATGGCCACGAAACATACGGACAGCAGGTTTTGAAGAAGCTGTAATAACTGCCTTCCAACAGCAGCCAGCGCACAGCTCCCGAGACTTAGCACAAGGTAAGCACATGTCACAATGGTCATTTGTGAAGGTGTTGCGTGACGAGGCTACCGCTCATACCATTTTGCAGTAACGCATAATCTGATCCCGATCTCGCAATTTACGGTTTTGTAAGTGGCTCCAGCAACAGCATGCTGCGAATCCGGACTTTATTGGGCACATTATGCCGACTGAAGAAGCCTGTTTCATACAAGAGGGAATGAAGAACACCCTTAATAATCCCATGTGGGCAAGAACTAACCCTCATTCCATTCTCCTTCGTACGTATCAGCATCGGTTCATCGTGAACATAAGGGTCGGCATTGTTGGGGATGCGATTGTGGGCCTCTATTTGCCACCAGATAGATTGTTTAGATTGCCAGAGATACCTTCTGTTTCCTGACACGGTCTTATGTAGGCTGCTGGAGGACATGCCATTTCTTGTGTGACAAAGAAGGTGGTATGTGGAATTTATGTATACGGCCAATCATCAGCGTTGTATAGAATTTCAGGCATAGCTTTACCACATCAGCCCTCTCTAACTTAAATCTCGTTTTTATCAAAAGGTATGGGAAGAACGGATTTTTTTGCCGAAAGTGTTTTCAACTTATATTTACCCACTTAGCTGTGTGGTACTGTCAGTATCCACGAAATACCACTCACCATGTAGGATATATACATAGATTCGTAACTGTGAATATTTAAAATATGTATTGAGTCGATTAATATTTTTATTAAGTTTGTGGATTAGTAAAAAAAAAATTCTCCTGTTTTAGCACAATTATAGTACATTAAAAAGTAATTTCTGATATTTTCTTTGTTAAATGTGACGTTAAAACACATTTCTACAGAAAATAAAGTACTTCCAAATAATTTATCGGGGAATGAAACCGATCTCGTTATTCAAGAACCCACAAACTAGCAACGAAATCACATTTTCCTTTTAAATGCAATGTATTTAACACAAGAATATCTAATCAATTCTTTTCCACTATGAATATTTTTTTTGTTCACCATCTCTTACTACTCCTTATGGTTCTCCAAATATTTACATTAATGGAGTACGATAAATAAGATAACTCTTTATAAAAAATGTACCCACAGTTGCGTGGAAGCACAGGGCTAAAACGTAGAGGGAAACCAGAATCAGTACATCTAGCCATAATTCAAACACCAAACTGCCCATTACCAGTAATCTAGACTTGTCAAAATAAACGCACCGCTTGACTTCTGATGTGGGTGACCTTAAATATGGATTTTTCTCCTTATTTACTATAGTTATAAGGAACAAAGAGGACACGTTTTGATTTTATGATTTTTTACTTACGTTGTAATCTTTTATTTTTAATTTCTACAATATAGGACTTAAATGTCATTTTTTCCTAATCATCTAAGTATACACAATTGGATTATTTGGAAACCAATTAAGTGTGTCAGTTTGGTTTATAGTTTATCATTACTTTTTCAATGGAAAAACTATTTAAGTTGTTACAGGCTTATATATTAAATTGTTGGATGTTACATAAAATAAAATAAAATTAAAGGTCTAAGAAATAAAAAGGTTTATAATAAGCCATCCTCAAACATAAAGACAGCATTGACTCACTCACACTACTGGTTTTTTCTGAATCATTTAAATGATTTGAGCAAGTCCATAAACAAATTGTGATATTACGTCAAAACCTCTAGATTTTGACTAAATTTTTTTTGTGGGTCTTTTGAATATCTGGAGCTATATAAAATTAGGGAGTTGAACCGGAACAAAAACAGATAGCAAAAATTAACAGCTATTCTTAAATACCTATTACTAAAACAGGAACCTTAAATATTAATTGCCTAAGAAATAGAACAGGAATTAGAATATACATTATATTAAATGTTCTTAAAGATTCTTATCGGTTTTTGTTATTTTAATACTTTACTATATGCCTTTCCTTCTTTAATATTATTTGTTTTAAATACTTTATTTTACATTTCTCAGAAGTTGTTTTCAAAGTTGGATGCGTTCCTTAGTTTATTTTATAAAGATAACTTTTAATTGGTTGTAAATTATTTTTTAATGTATTTTTTAATTTAGAATTTTATAATGGTAGTATAGTTATTGAATAAATAATCAAAATAACTGGAATTAGAACCTTAGCCTAATTAAGAACCAAAAAGAACAGAAACATTTTTCTTTAACCGCCATCAAAACAAGAACCTTAAAATGTTTACTGAAATAACTGGAACCAGAACCAAAATCGATAAATATTTTGGTTTGATGCCTTGTGTATATATTATAATTCAATAATTTCATTCCTTAATAATAAACACACAATATTTCTCGAGCAGGAATGTAGCCTACTCGTCTCAAATAATCTCATTAATAAACTTACACCGCTCTCGCCCCTAAGGGCTGCTGGCTATCCAGTCCCCAGTACTTGCTTGAACGTGCAGTAATCGTCTTCCAACTTGCGGAGGGGTATTGAGTAGAGGGTGATAATGAGATTTTCTCCGGGGACTTTGGCATCACTGAACATCACGTCAGAGTCAAACAGACGTCACGGGTAAAAGGGAATCAGAGTCCTCCCTCCCATTTTTGACGGATTAGAGTACCACAGTCGCATTAAGCCTTTAAGAACTTCGAATGTCTTGTTTTTGGAAATAATCCCGACTGGGAATTAACGTTTTACACCTTTGCCAAGGTGAGATTATAGTAAACGTATAATCAACGAGAAAGAGACCGAGTAAACTATCAAATTAGATATAAATGACTACAATGAAAAGTTTGCTAGAGGTATTTACATTTTATTTCCAAGCTGCTGCATCGTCGGACACGCAGACTTAACGTTAAACTCGTATGTTCTTGTTATCTGGGGAAGGAAAGGACGGGATTAAAATCCTGACCTAGCATGCTGAGGTCTGTTTCTTCTATATGGTTTCCCACTTTCCCCTCAGGAAAATGTGGGTGTATTTATTATAAATTTTATCCTCACTTATCCATATTCCACTAGCGTAGTTAAGAGTAGTAAAAGGTGACCTGGTGGTCTAGGAGTAAGGTGTCAGACTTCTGTGCTGAGGGTCCGGGGTTCAATCCTCGGTTCCGGCACAGATTTATCTGATTGCCAAACCCTTCCTTCACCTCTGACAAGACGTGTATTAATAACAACTTGTGAATGTGAGGAATGCCAGGCCTCCACCGTGGTTCGGATTCCACGTTAAACTGTAGGTCCTCCATTTCATCTCACAATCACCTTACCATTGCACATTAGCGTAAGTGCGTATAACCCGAATGGGTAGTAAGACGCGGTGCTAATAATAATAATAATAATAATAATAATAATAATAATAATAATAATAATAATAATAATAATAATAATAATAATAATAATAATAATAATAATAATAAGAGTAGTAAAACGAGGATAAGGAAAATAAATCCAAAAAATATGTAATCACAAATATAATAAAAGTCTATTTATTTAAGGTTTTGCAAAGTTTATTCAATAGATTTAATCTTATGGCAAAGTTTTATTCCATTATATAATTTACAAACTTAGTTGTAGAGCTATTTATTCAATTAATGATTGACAGGAAAAAAAAATGAATCAAAAATTTAACTAGAGATATATCTTATATTCAAGATCGGTAAAGGGAAATATTATTTCTCTCGTGTCACTGTTAATTATACGGGAAAATGGTTATTGGATATTCCCTATAATTGAGATAATCATACAAGTTGCTACACTGAATTTCACCCCTGAGGAAACTACAGGTATTACGGAGAAAAACTTTCTCTCGCTCTTTCTCTCGCTCTTTCTCTCTCCTTTAACTGTAACAAAATCTCCTCGATTTCTGTCTGGAGGTGATGTACTGGGATAAGAAGGAGCTACTGGCAATCTCGACGAACCAGCTTTGTTACATGGGCATACAAGAGAGTGAAAACGATTTTCCCCAATAGTAGTCATACTGTTCACTTAGGTCATTACACTTATTAATCTCACTAAATTTTATTAAGTAACTCTGGAATATTGATAATTTCAAAACATAATCCATGTACATATAAAATGTATTAATCGGAAAAACAAAACATATTACAACTAAACATATAAAGTCAGACACAAATGTACCATTTTGCTATAATCACAAATGGTATCTTTCGGTTAATGTCAGTATCCTTAACGTTAATCGGATCAAGTTGGATTAAGCTAAGTAAGATGTTTATAAGATAATAAGCTTAGTTGCAAACTTCAACTCAACACAACCACGCGAGGCACATCTTCAGTACATCAAGTGGATTCCTTTGATGGAGGGTTACAAGGGAGCTAACAGAATCAAAGCAACGACCTCCAATAATTTTTTTTAAAAAATTGTTAATCCCAGGATAACAAATTTAATCTTGTAGAGAAAAAGTGTTCAGTAAAACTTGCAATTTAAATAAAAATATAAATTTTATAACTAGGGGAGTGCAAACGTTAATTGAACCAGAGCCGAGACCCAGCCCTCATCCCAAAATAAGGTATCATCTTTCATAGCAAAAATTTTGGTTATTTTTTTTCAATTTTTACTTCTAATCCAATTGCTGATATTAAAATGGTTTGTTGTTAATAGTTAGCAGATCAGCTCTAAAGTGTTTAGTTAGCGTGTCTGTCTCAAGTTAAAAAAAAAAAGGCTTCCCACACTTTCTACAGATTAATTATGGTACATTTCCTTTTAAATTCTTCTTTCATTACATATAATATAATTAAGTATTTAATAAACCTTGTCATAAAGGTATACATGAATATAATAATATCTATCTTCAGAAACTTCTATTAAAATAATATTGTCGAACTCGAATTTATGCACTGAAGAAATACGCGTGAAAAATAAGGGAAACTACTGAACTCAATAACCTATCGATTTCTCTCTATTTTTGCAATATTTGAACGGTTCAATTATTATGGTGGACGGGAATCAAACCATTTACTGCAAAGGAAAATATAATACACAAAACTTGAAAACAGATTTTCAATTTTTACACCTTTGAAACATACGGTGAAGAAATGTCTTCGAGTGAAACTACCCAAATCGCTGGTCGAATGGTCTAAGCTGCCCCTTCCAAAATAGATTGGATTATTGGTGATGTAGAGGTTTGGGTTTTAATCTCGGTGGGACGTATTAAGGTTGTTTTTTATCTAATTGGTTTTACACACTTACTTTCGATTTCCTGCCCCATTTAGTGTTAATATGTGGATAACCCAAAGAGACAGTAAGATGCAATTCACAAAAGAAATAAAATAATGGAACTAACAAAACTAAGTTATATGTCATTGTAGAAGATACGGAAGGAATGAAATAATGCGGCTCAATATCAACATATCCTTTTACCTTAGTGAAGAAGGCAATGCATCAAAGTCCTTTCAAGTTAAAGTGGTAAAAATTCCAATCATTATTCTTTTAAACTAACTTTATGGATATATCTCTGAGAAAAAACATCCCAAAATTCAATGTCACAATTAATGAGTTTTAATTCATTTCGCTTCTAAATATTTATGTGAACGTAAGCCTGATTAATGAAAGAGAAAGTAATTGTGTTAGAAAAAGTTGGGATTGTTACCTCGCTATAAAAACGGAGTGAACAGTCTTGACTTAACCCATTACTCTATCTAGTATTTTTACATATAACTAAGGAGCGGTGGACCATCAAAGACCAAGGTAATAGTTTTAATCAATCTTTTACGTCTATATTTTAATTTAATCATTTATGTAAGAACAAATTTAGTTTTAATAATAGCTTGTAACAACTTCAATTTATTTAATTTTACATTTTATCTGATTTAATGGCATAATACTTTTAATTTTTTGATCCAATTTCTTAAAGAATTATTTTCAAATATAATTTTAATCCTTATCTAGTTGTAAAAACAGTTTAAATGTAACAAATTAACAATTTACAAAATAATTTTGTTATTAAGTGTAACATTTAAAAACCTTATAACTTCCCACATTTCACTAGTTTAAGAATTGATTATTTCCAGTGTCGGATTTATTTGGGGGAAGGGTTGGGGGGATCAAAACCATAACCCCAGGGCCTTCACAAACCCCCAAAAGAGAGAAAATATTAAATCTAATTTTCTATTGTAGCTGCCTTCTTGATTTATGCCTACTTGTGATACACTTCATGGAGTAGGCTTTAAAGACATTGACATGTTTGCTGTAGAGAAAGCAAGGAAAGTTTGTCGATAGTTAGTATTTTTTTATAAAGTATTTATGTAGCTTTCTTTCTTTTACTGTGCTATTAATTATTAGTGCACATTTGTGTAGAATCAAATAGTTGCTTAATTTTTACCATTCCTCAAACACGCTATGATGTAACTTACATGGTATGTTCTGTATGCAGCCCCGGGTACCCACATACGTGAATACGTAATTGACTATTTGCAAAGTCTGTTCAAAGTGTAGCAATTTGAATTATTTCCTTGATTACTAACCTATTTTATAAGCTACACATTAGTGAAACCAATCAAGGTAAGTTTGCTACGTTTCAGGATAAACATATTTTGTATCCCCTTATAAGTGAGCAATTTCAAGACCTGAAAAATATCTTTTAACTTAATAAAGAGCTTAATATATCTTACAATTTTAATTTTTTCAATACGCTTAACCTCAAACCTTTAATAGTGAACTCATATAAACAAACATAATGCACACACAATTATCGAAAAAATCACTACAGCTATATCACTGATATTACTTATTAAATAGTGCACTATAAAATTTTACTCTCCAATGAAATAACATAATTGAAACCCTTGTAGAAAAAATTATCTATGAATTGATATTAGTTATTAGATAGTTAAAGTCAGATACTTACACAGAATGCAATCATTTAAAATAAAGTAAAAAATTCTAAAGTATACTACTTTAAAAATCTCTTAAGCCAATATATATTGTCCATTTAAATACGCCTCTCTTAATAGTTGTAAATTTAGGTACCGATAGCTAGGATTTGGACAAGTAAATTAACGTTGAAATTTTATTTTTGTTTACCTTTTATTTTTCACACACACTAGATTTTGTTTTCATGTGTAGACCATACTTAAATAATGTTATAATGAGACAATAATATAAATTTTGATCAAAAATAAATGGTGTTAAGTTTTTATAAGACTTCTTTATTAATATGTAGTTATTGTATTTTGTAATAAGATTTGCCTAAAAAAATAAAGCAAATTGGCCAATAGCGTTTCAAAGAGTACATTTTTGAAAGTTGACCAAATTTCTTATTTTATTTTATAACAACAATATAAAGCGCTGTTTCATAAGTAGCTGTTCTCTTTAGATTAGTTCATTTTACATTTGTTTTGTTATAGTATCAATCAGAATTTTCAAGTTAATTCAAATAAAAAACCAGGTATACATCACTTTTCAAATTAATTATAGCGCGTTAAATACAATTTTTACAATACATAGCTTTATTGAATATTATTTTTATGTACATAATAGAGTAAATACATACAATAGCAGTGTAATTATTTTAACGTAATATTTTTTATTAAAAACAAACCTCATGCTGTGGGAAAGATGGTTAAAACCCCATTGCATGAAACCGTCAACCATCTCCTCGCAAGATATTTTATTGATTTGCATTCAGGTGGGGTCAAGCTCAATGCATATTTAATACTCGGAGGTGAATATATATCACATTAGTAAAACACTGCTTGCCAGTTGATATAGGCCTTACTGGGAGATTGATTGATCCCTAAGACTATACAGGATGGATACAAATTCTCACAACTCCTCTTCAGACCGTGATTTATAGTAGCAAAACTTGCCCTAAATGTAATATAATAAACGTTGCCTTATATTTAGTTTGTGAGATAGGTAGAAAACTATCACACTGTTTGTACAACCATCGATGCTGGATAGAATAATGTGAAACGCGATGACTATCTCAAAATACTTCGTGGACGTTTTTATCACTTCATAAAAGAATGGATGTCACTCTGTTATTGGGAGGTTTTACCTAAATGGTTTCCCAGTTTCCCTCCAAACAACCACAGAACCATTACAACTCAATTTTCCCTTTGCTGGAAAATCCATTAATGTAAATATGTGAAAGTCTTGTACACAAACACACACATACACACATACACATATAAACACATATACATTACTAAGCAATATATAGGCTGGGTAGTAAGATGAAGTAGGAAAAAAATCTTCTAAGTGATATTCTGATTAAACCTTAAGTTAATTTCTAAGACTAAGCTAAAACACAACTAGTATAAAGAATCATGATTTCTTTCTAAATCGTACAAAATAGGAACTAATTTGATTTTCGATCTTATTTTTCTTGAATGTTTCAAGATAAAAATTATAATTATTTATTCAGCATAGAGTCTTAATACTTGTTAAGGCTATACGCATATATACTAATTACGCTTATGAATTAGATACGAGGAAGGTTGAATCTTAGAGGAAGTGTACCCGCATTTGCGTGAAGGGAAAGCGGAAAACCATTCTAAATACACCCGACTGGAATTCAAGCACCGATCTCCTTGTCATTGGCAGGCCAATCTAATACGAGAGTGACGCCTTAGATCATATAGCAACCGAAGCAGGTTAAATTAAATTTAAAGCCTAAAAATTACCATTCTAGTATAAAATGTGAAATAAATTGTACTGTATGTACAACATCTTAAAGTCCATGGGCTGCAGAAAACCATGGATAGGGCCGTGAGTTTGACGTACCTGCTACAAAGAGTAAATATGGGTGGCGAGACTCGAAGCTTCAAAGACAAACAAAAAGCAATAAATGAGGAAATATTTAGCATTTGAGAATAAGAGATCTATCGTTACATTAGTGTGAGCTCAGTCAACTATAAGGATGAGTGGGGAAAAGTAAAGTATCCAGTAGAGTTTTAAATAGTTTGACACCCTCTGGAGTACCACCGCACAAGTTCAACTTAAAAATGGGCAGTACAATAAAGGTATTTGAGTAGTTAAATACTAAAGTGAGCCTATTTAATGGAACCTTCTAGCAGTGACAAAATTGAGCTATAATCCATGCAACAATTTTAAAAGGTAAATCCCAAGGGAATGTATGTTTCTCGCCGACAATTGATTTGACACTTGTAGACCCTGTTATCCCCTTTATTTTGAGAATGAGGTATTTTCCTATTAAACTTGTGTTCTTATTAAATAGCTACAAGGTCAAACCTTGAACATAATTGATATCTATCTTCCCAAGCCCGTTTTCAGGCATGTCCGGCTGTACTTGGCCTTTTCGTATAAACGTTTTTAATTCATCTAATAAAAATATAATTAATTTAGTTCACAAATGTTATCTATCCCCTCCTGTGAGAGAAATATACTTTTTACAAAAAAGCCTAAATTTACATGAGATTATCAATTTTAGTTTAGGTTTTGTTGTTTAGTAAAATATAATCAACCTGTCGTAAACAGACCTAAACAACAAAATAAATATCATGATGATTTTTTAGTTCAGATGGATCGTGATGCATTTTAATCAGGAAGCACTGTGCCAGTTTATTTATTAGATAGATGCGCATAAAAAATCACGTCAGTGAATATTACGTCAAACGCGTTTACAATTGAACTATTACTGGCCGTATTTGATGGTAAGGTCGGGGCTCAAATCCCACCTGAGGACATTTGGAGTGGTTTATCCAAAGTGGTTTCTCTCGATCCCACAGCACAAATGGAGATACATTTATTATAAACACTGCCTTCCTTATTCCTAAATATGTAGTGTGATTAAATGGGGATCGTCCAGAAATATTTTAAGAAAGAGACGCAGTGTAATAAATTAAACCTGATAAAACACACCGATTCTTAATTTATTTTGACCCCTTGGAGAAAGAAGTATTGTGATCGTCAAAAAAATTGAACTCTTAAGACTTTGATAAATGTCGAATTTTCATGAATAAAAAATGGGTTTTCATGATGCCTCTTTATTTGACTGGCCTAGAGCCGAAACCATTTTACCGATCGGGCTAAAACTTATTCTCTAGGGCTTATAAGATTTCCCCGAGGATTTATTGAAATTAGATATCCAATCATAAATTAAGAGTAGTTTACTGAAGGGGAAAAAAAAGAGAAAATTATTTTCTCAATAATCGCGTTATTTTGATTAACGTTTGTGTATAGGGAAAATGCTCTCTCAACCAAGACATAAATAAGTGGACTTAAGCCGTTTTGCTAGCTAAAGTTAAACGCCAACATTGGTGCTGAGCTGTGTCAAAGACATTCTGAGTAAAAGCTACGAGTACAATCCAGTACTTTGTGGTTTCATAATAGCACATGAGGATAGGTTTTGGAGGGGGTGGTGTGTGGTAGGGTTGAGGATGGGTAGGGGAAACTCGACCTATGAATCCATACTCCCTACAATGTTCAGCTAATTACCTGGCGTGGGAAGCAAAATGAACGCGTCTTTTACCAATGAAATGAAAGGAAGAAGTTCATAACAATGTTCCGACAGCACTCAGTTGATCATTAAGGTTTCAGAGTTAAGTTAGTCGATATTTTGTATTTAGAGCAGTCTCGTTTAGGCCAAAAGTTTATTTTATATCATATCTAACAACTAGCTGAAATACCCAGCACTGCCCAGAAGATATATTTTAAGGGAAAACAGGAAAAATAATTAAAGAGGTTAAAAAGTGATAAAAAGGGTAAAAAGGGTTAAATGCAAAATTAATCAATTTTCAAAAGGATATTTAATAAGCCTTAAAAGTGTAAGAAGGATTAAAAGGGTAGAAAGGGAAAAAAGACAAAAGAGAAAAAAGGACAAAAATGTAAAAAGACTAGAAAGGGTAGTAAAAGTAAAATGGGCAGAATGGATAATAAAGGTAAAAAGTAAATTTTAAAAAATTTAAAAATTCTGAATTCCAGGTAGGCCTGCACATATTCATGCACAGAGGAAGCCATAACCCGCATTGCACAATTGTATGAAATAAATTACTATCTCGTGGCTTTAATATTCCTTCACTTTTTCTTATTTTAATTAATTTTAAAAATCTAGTTAAAATTTTAAAATTCATGCTTGGTGCAGAGGCTACTAATTTTTACCAATATTTCAGCCCTATGCGTGTGGTAGATATCACGCTTATGAAAAAAGACAAACCATCTCTTCATTTTATTAATATAATTAATGCTACACTTATTTAGAATTCAAATCACCCTTTTTATAGTTTTAACCTTGTCTTATATGGTTTACCGCTGATGAAGAGGTTGAGATTAGAATTCCGGCCTGGAGTCCCGAAATATTCTTTACAAAATGATCACCTACTCTCCCTCTACACATTTTTTTAACCACCACTACCGTTTCCAGCCTATGATCTGAGTCAGTTTCTTATTCAAGCCACGCATTTTCCACTACCGACTTGCTAGAACCGTCGTAGCTTCATTTGCCATATAATCTAACTTAAGTCTAGAACAGACACAACATCCAGCCCCCAGCCGTTAATTCATCACTGTGAAAGGGTAAACCCACATTTCACCTATGATACATTTTTCGGCCATGCCGGGAATCGAACCCGGGACCCTTAGCTAAGTAGACAGACACGTTACTAAATGAGATAAGGTGTCGGATCCTCTACACAAATGTGGGTATATTTTTTCTAGATTCAAGCTTCATAATCTATATTCCATTAAGTGTAAATAAGATGATAGCTCTGAAGGGTAGTAATAAAAATGACTCAACTTTATGTTACACATTTGTTAAAAATTGATTTATTACACATAATTTAATAGTTGTATATAAACTCTCAATTCATATTTAAATTTTATGTGTAGGTAATAAAACTTTGTAAATTAGTGTTCTAAATTATTATATTTTGTCGCGTTGTTGCGTAATGTAATTCACTGAATACAGGTGCGGAAGATTGACATCGTAAATTTAGGGTTCAGTCTATTGGATAATACTGTTGAAATAAAATTAAGAAATGGGACCAAAGAATAAGTTTTCTAGTGACTGTGTGAGCATGGTATATGTGCCTTAGATACAGATTGATTGTCTTTCAAAATAAAATTAATGTCTAACAAATGTCACTACTTATTCATCATGATCGATCAAAGTTGTACATGTAACCCATCTTTGGATAGTGTACCAAGAATGTGTCTATGTGAAAAAAAATACACGTTATATTAGTATAAATGATGTGTTGCGAAATTGTATCTGAAACAGATATCACGAAAAAAATAAGTCAAAGATATATTTTTTTATTCTGGACAAAGACGTGCATTTAAATAAATAAATACGAATTTCACTCGAAAACCAATGTGTTTGCGCGATTTTATAGAGAAATTACTCTAGCGAGTGCGCTATTTAAAATTATTCTCTTTTAAAATTTTCAAGATTTCCTTTATAACAAAATTAACACACACTTATATAAAGAAAGATGATTATGAAGAAATTGTAAATATATTCATGCACAAACCTAAATACTCATATAAGTGTGAACGGTAAAAAAAATAAAAAAATTGTAACTCTTATTTATGAGCTGCTTGATTTTAATTTAGGTTTGTGATTTGTATAAAGTTCGTACTAATTATTTTTTTTGCAACACGCGTGCAAACACACAAAAATATACAGAAATACGAACTCACGAAAACGCACAGACACGCACAAATATACACAAACACACAAATATATTCTCCCCATCGCAAATGCACGTACGTAGGCACACATTCACTCACTCAACCCCTCCACCCAACCCAACCCAGCCTAAAAAAACACACACACACACACATATTCTCTCTTTCTCTCTCAAATAAAAGCTAATTTAAAAAGTGAAGTTTTTAGATAATTTTATAATTCCTATACGAGTATTATATATATATTATATAAAATATGTCTGATTTCCTTTTAACGTTCTCATTTAAAGATAAAGTATTGTAATCGTGAAGGTTGTCGAACTCAAGATTAAGTAAAATCTTTACGTTTTATATGCAACCAAACTCAAATTCGGGAACTTTACATTTTTGTTTGTCCACTCGTCTACTCTTGGGCCTAGATCCGAAATGATTGGATTTTTATCAAACTTTTTATATTTCGATTTTATTTGAAAATGCCTTTGGATTAAAAAAAAATTACCATAGCCATCAAATTATGGATAGCTTTACTGATTAGCGATTTTTGATAGCATGATCTTTTTCGAAGATGGCTATATCAATTTTGTATGTATATGTAGGGAGTGTTTGACATGACAAATAAGCCTTTATACTCGTTTGTTGGGAAAAAAATCCGTTTGAAGGTAGATTACTGCTTTTTTACTTGCTCTCGAACTCTCGGAAAAAATATATTGTGATTGCCGAAAAAATCTAACGTGAGATTTTGATTATAGATTTCTATGTGTCTGTATCTCATCCTAAGTCAAAACCATTTTACCGATAGGGCTGGATAAAACTTGATATCTAGGTATTAAGTGTAAATAGCCGAAGCTATATTAATGGTAGTTGGTTCAGTTAGATATCATTTTGAAAATTTAAAAAATGACACCTGGACACGGGTTCGATTCCCGTGTCCAGGTGTCATTTTTCAATTTTCAGATTGATATCTAGGGTTTTAATAAGGTTCCTCCAGGTTTTTTTTTTTAGGATTAGCTATTTACCTAGCCCTAAAATTAAGGGAAGTTTACTGAAGGACAAAAATAGTAGAAATCAAGTTTTGATCCAGGAAACAAAAAATCTTCAAATCTAAAATGAAGTTACCTTTCTAGAATCGGGTGAGAAGTTTGAGAATTTTTCAACTTTCATCACCTGAGTGGATGTAGTTGGCCGAAAAGGAATAGGATTCAATGGAATTCACTTGTAGCTGTATTTGCCTAAACCTTGAGCTCGGAAAATTGAAATTTTGCTTGGCAGGAAGATGAATATAAGCAAATTTAGGTAATTTCAGGAAAAATATGGGGCCTCTAGTGAGAAAAAAACCTTTTTAGATGAGGTTGATAATTTAAATTTAGAAGACAGGAAAAGAGATAGCTCCAGATAGAAATTTCAAATTTTGAGATTTATTTGGCTAATGGTGAATTGGAAAATATAGGGTACGATGCTTCAAAATTTCAAAGTGTAATATTAAACTAATACATGCCAGTGTGGTAGCAAACTGAGATTTGGCAAATATGCTAGTTAAAAATACCACTCCAAATAAATACTGAGCTTTAAAAATGTTAAATTTTAATTTGATCCATAGAAAACAGGCGGCTGTAGGGTGTTTAAGGTAGAACATCTCAATTTGGAAGGCAGATAGGTTTAAGATAATCATATTTGTCTTAAAGCTGTAAATTTATAATTAAGAGTTGTTTAAATGGGTGGAGCGGAGTTATTATTTCCAAAACAAATAGAAACAACTACGTTTTTGTGTGATAGAAAATTGAAGTTTGGCAAGAAGGTATAATACCACTCCCATTAACCATAAGAGACTAAATAATTTTAATGGAAAAAATATTGAAGGCGGAGTGGTGAAAGGCGTTAAGTGAAAAAAATTTGGGTGAGGCAGAAAATTGAAACCTTCCAGGAATTTTAAGGGATTAGCACAGTAAGAAAGGGTCGAATAATTACTATTTAGAGAGGAGGCTGGTGAAATGGGGGATCTTTAAATTCCCAAAATTGTAATAGTAAACTTACTTGTCAGCGTAGTAATAGATTGAAATTTCTCAGAATGGTATAATAACTACCCAAAACCACAATTAATATCTGATCCGTAATTTAAAATAATGAATAAGCAGTAAATTGAGAAGGGGTACCGGGCTACCACCAGATTTTTAAAACTAATCTAAACAAACATTTTTTGTTGTGATATCTAATGAGAATTTGACATTTATGTCAAAAGATATACCCAAAGAGCCAAATGACGTCTGAAAATATTGAATTTCAATATTGAGGCCCGGGAATTAGAAGAGTTATAAATTGATACAACAAATGCAGAACATTATTTAATTAATGTAATAGCTAATTCTAAAAGCAAAGTTGAAATTTGGGAAGCAAATTATTAAGCAAAATAAAATTAACAAATATATCTTGAGATTTCAAAATGAGAATATGAGGATTTAAAAGGGAGGGGTGGATAGTAGATTAAAAGCTTTCCAAAATTATTCGATCATGGAAATAAATTAAAATTTAGCAAATTTTTAAGAGAACCAACCCACAGTAATGCTAGAAAGTTTGGAAATTAAAAATAGGAGGCGGGAAATATCAAATAGGAAAAAAAAATCCTACTCGATATGGTAGAAAATCTGTTTTTATACAGGCAGATTAAAAAATCTAGAAATAAACGAATAAAAAAACTAAAGATTATCTTAAAGGGGATCCACTACCAATGCGTTGACAAAGCTGAAAATTGAAGGATAAATTGTCACCTGTTCAGCAGCGAACTAACAAATAAAATAAACAATTTCTGCTGACATAGTTCGGTGAATCGTGATACTCTTTGGAAATCTATGATGTTTATATTCAATTTGTAGCAAAGTATACTATTTATTTATGCTCTTTGGTGAACTGTTATGGTCTTTTATACAACATGGATTGTGTTTGTTTGTACACTAAGTTTGTGGACAAGGTAATATTTTGTCTCAAATATATAATTTATTTTAATTGATTAATGGCAATGATTGATTTGTGATTGCCATAATTAGTTCCGAATAGTAAAACGATGAACTTTAAGAATATGTGCAGCTAGATGTTGAAAATTATATTTTTATATAGTTTTGGTGTTGCTTAAATTTGCTAAGAATGGCTCAATTTGATATTTTTAAGGTAAAAAAGAGAAAAAGTCTAGGGGTACACCGTACTATTTATTTTAATTTATTTAAATATTTTAAAAATAAGTATAACGAGTTGGTTCAAAATTAATATCTGTAAAGGTTTTTACTACAAACATTATTTTACGTAGGCTATATGTTTTTCTTAAAAGAAAACCCTCATATGATAATAATAATTTACAGATGACTAATTTTTGAAAAATATAGTTACATATTTAAAAAAAATCCATTTAATTTATTTGATGTATTTAAAGTGAACTCTCTAAACCTTATAAACTTATAAACTAACTTAAATATAGAACAAACAAAACATCCAGCCCCCGGCCGTTAATTCCTTACTGTGAAAGGGGATACCCAACCAATGATTTTTTTTTACAATGCCAGGAATCGAACGCAGTAAACTTAGTTCAGTAGATAAACATGGTTTTTAAATAAATAACAATTTTGTTCAAAATTGGTATCTGGAGAGCATTTTACATGATAATTAAAGTAGAGATATTTTTGATTAATACGTTTACGTATGATACATTTTAGAAAGTTTGAAATTTTTCAAAACTTGCCTTTAGTATTTAGCTTTAAATGGGTTTATGAAAATGGTTTTTCATGATAAATAAAATATGTAGCTTTATTTTTACAAAACTAAATAATTTGGAAGTAATTTATAAATAAAGGATTGAAAGTTAAATTAAAAAAGTCCCAGCAATTATTGTATTTAAAATATTTTATATGAAGAGATTTTATTGTAATTAAAAAGATTATAACTAAAAATCAAATAGCCGAAGCTATTATTTATTCTTTTTAGTGAGTAATTCTCCATCTAGATATTATACTCTATGACCCTGGGCACGGGACGATTCTTGGATATCGCAGTGGTTAGAGCACTGGCGTACTAAGTTATAGGTCCCGGATTCGATTCCCGTGTCCAGGTGTCATTTTTAAATTTTCAGAATATAAGATAATAATTGTTTCTACGAGGAAAACGGTAAATAACTAAAATATATTTGAAAATGTTTTTCTAGCATGAGAAATTTTGTAAGTTTGTGTCGTACCATTTATCCTGTTGGAGATTCAAAAATCTTTATTAAACCGGCTATTTAAACCATGCTAATCAATATATTTTTCAAACACAAATATTTTTAAAAATAAATTTGATTTTTTAAGATTAAATTTTAATGTGGAATAGAATTGAACTAGCTACCCGTTGATTGGAGGTTAAAGATAAATGTCAAACTAAGTATTAAAGTGTCTATTAACTAAAAATTAACTGCTAAATTTATCACATGAATTGGTGAATTAAGTGTTAAGTCAGATACAATTATAATATTTCCAACAAAATAATTATCAGCAGTTTATTGTAATACTTCCTCTATGATTTAAAAAATATAAATGTGGAATTTTTCTTCACATGACGTTTACGTTTTACTACCCATATGAACTATCCGCATTTAACTACACTGATGTGGCAGGGATGATAAATAATGGACTTAAAGGAAATACACGCCTTTTCGTGGAACAAAGGTTGGAAAATATTTAAGATAAGACTCAGTACCTCATCTATATGAACATTGAAATAACTTTTTACTCTCCTAGCATTACCGTAAACCAACCTTAGTTATTAAAAATGATAATATAAGTTTTTATTTATATTTAACAAAGGAAAATATCCAATTGAAATTTCTACAAATCTAAAAAAAAAAGATAAATAATATTTATTTTAGACGTGTATTTTAAACGTAAAACAAGTATTTCGTACACTCATTTCATCACGACAAGTATATCGGTTGTCTGTATAAACAAAATAAAGAAACTAGAAGAACGTTTCATACCACGCACCGTTGGAGGAATCCTTTTGTTGTTGTTGTTGTTGTTGTTGTTTCGATACAATGGTCTGACTTACGAATTCACATCAAGATGCGCGCGCCGCCACGACTCGGCGAACTGGAGCACAACGGGATGCTGAGCGGATAGAATAAGAAGCGTCCTGCCCTGTCACTTCTGACAGATTATGTTCTCATCGCAAAGATAACCTCTTCTAAGGAAAAAAATATATAAAATTACACTCGACGTTTTAGCCAAAATGTTTGTCTCGACAGCAAAGCCAGATTTAATAAAAATTCCTTCACGCGTTTTTTATAAAAATAAATCTAATAAAACGCAGTCGAAATAAAGACTATTTAAGTTTCTGGGAATTTATATGAGATAAAATTAATACATGTTAATAAATATAGATAGATATACATACAAATATATATTAATATAATAAACATATATATAATATATATATAGTTTTGCAATGCATCCTACTGATCGCTTTGGCTATGCGCAGACTATACTAACCATTATAATAATACAGATTTAAGGGGAAGAATTTCAAATAAATGTTACATAAATGATGTAAACGCCTCTATTGGTAAAAGTACCAACAGTTCACCCAGCTAGAATCGAACACCCCCAACCTAAAGTGGCAGTATCGCTGGGAGGGGGAGGGGGTAGGGGAGATCGACTATATATACTTTGCTCTAAGCCCGTTCAGTGGTTCTATGTTCTTAGGCGTTACTCTCGCAATAGAATGGATTTCCGATGAAGAGGATATTGTAGTGCAAATCTAGGTTAGGTGTACTGAAAGTGCTTTTAAAAAAATGTAAATGGTTTACCAATCTGAATTTAACATTCCTCACCCCTAAGCCTATCATGTCAATATAAAGACATACAAACACACAACTTAAGAGCTTTCATCATAGCAGGCCCAACTCAGCTCCCAGCTCGCGTGAGGTATGGGAGTTAAAGGTGCAGTGCATTCGTATTCTAATGATTACTCGAAACTTTCTGTGATGACGATGGGGGATGAAGCGACAAAGCTTCTTGTTAATAATTACAGTATGTCCCTATTATGAAAGAATAAAGATTTGTGCACAAGTGCTTGTCCTTGAAGCTATTATAAAATGGCCAAAACGGCCTTTTTTAACGCCGTTTTTATCAAAATCTAATTAAATATTTCAACAATAATCTGTATTAAGAACATCTATTAACTCTTTAACTCTATTAATGTTTAATCATAAATTACCCAGGTGCAATAGTGTTCGCGTAAATCTACGATTTTGAGCCGACTGTATCACATAGTTGATAAGTATGTGATGCACGGTCATAATTTAAAATGGGTTTTGCATTATACTATAGTAGATTTCAAGATACTAAACTATACCTATGTATATTTATATTTTTGTGTATATAAAAGACGACGACCCTTTAGAGGTTTTGTCGCGTTTTCAATAAATCCCATGACGAAACACATTTCGATGCAATTTTTTCCACTGAGTGGCTCAACTAAAATCTAGAAGTTGTTGTGACGGACGGCAGTCCACCAATCTCAACTAACGAGACAGTACGCTGTAATCAAACACAGATTGATGCAAACGTTCGACTTCCAGCAGGAAATTTTTCGTACCTAAAACATTATTATGGAGGAGCCGGTGAGAGGATATTTCAATACATCGCAAAGTTATTGTTTACTTGGGCCAAGTTAGTCTTTATCATTTGGTTTGGAAAAATATCTACGTTTGTAATTTAATTAATTGGCATCATATTTGTAAATAGAAAAATTAAACCTGTACATGAGAAATGAACCCATGACCCTGAACTTAGCATGGCAAAGCTCACTGAGCTATCAATTAAACATGTCAATCACAGACTCTGCTTTTAACTAAGAGTTAAGAATTACCCTTATCACGGGATGAATCCTTGATCGATCAGTGGTAGAGCATTGGCGTGCTAAGTCAAGGCCCCCAAGTTCAATTCCCTTGTCCAGGAGTAATTTTTTAATTTACAAATTTTGGGGTTTAAATCTAGGCAGTAGTACTCACGATGGTGGACATGTGGTCTAAATTAAAGGTGAAGGGGTCCCACATGGTCTAAATGTCAAGCTCATTTAGTTGAATTTCCTGTAACGAGAATTTCAGGGTTTGATTCCCGTTCATTTATAATCAGGGTGATGTTCCTTAAATTGTTTACCACAATACATACAATCAAAAGCAGGTCCATTTTATCTAGAATTATATCTTCACCCTCCAAATTCCATAAGAGTAGTTATTAATGTGCTCTTATAGCCCTAACAAGTAGTAAGACGTTTACTAGAAAATTGATAGTAAATTAATTTACAATAAGTCAGTACTATTAAATTGACAGGTAATTCTTTTGGGGGAACTTTTCGTTAAAAATTATTTTAGGTACGACCCGGTGCGGGTAATGACTAATTATAGCTGTTTTGAGAACATAATCGTTTTACTAACGAGCTAATTTGTGTTGTTACAGTCTTTGTAATAATCACTCCACGTTAATAAAATTTGTTGGCTATTAATTAGCAATCAAAACTATTTTATTCCTGGGGGCGTTTATAAGGATGAAATTTACGGTCGGTTGAAAGGGTGAGAGCTGAGGCCCGTATTTTTATTTTATTTTATAGCAAAACACCTTTTTGGCAAACGTAAATTAAGCTAAAGAAAATCAAATGGGTAAGAAATTTGGCCTATTAGATAGATGGGGAAAAAAATACTTTGAGATATTTGTAATGTGGTGCTGGAGAAGACTTGAGAAGATCAGGTGGACAGACAGGGTAACGAATTAAAAAGTACTAAGAAGAGTGGGTGAGAAGAAAACCATTTTGGATGTGATTCTTCTGCGCAAAGCAAACTGGATTGGACACATTCTTAGAAGAAACTATCTTCTGTATGGAGTCTTAGAAGGAAAGATTGACGGAAAGAGGAGCTTAAATAGAAGAAGGATTCAAATATTAGATGACTTGAAGGCAAGAAAAAAATGCATTGGTGGTCTAATTTCACTGACATCAGGGAAAGGAGAGTAAATTTTTTTGGAAAGCTTTTATATGTGCTACTTAAGGAGAATAAAGAGGATTAAGTGGAAGAATTGGGTGAATAATGAAGAAGTTCTAAGAAGAGTAAATGGAAAGAAATTCATTCTACTAATAAAGGTCATACCATTTGAAGAAATTGCTTATTAAATGGTGTAAGAAACTCGATAAAAGGGACAAGAAATACCATGTATGCAACCGATTCATGCCCTCACACAAGGAAATAACATGAAGTTTCAATATATAAAAATAAATCTGTGGATAGGACATGCTGGAGTACTCAATTTGGAACAAAGTAACAGATGTTCAGAAAAAAAAAGCACCAAATAGATAAATAAAGTAAAAAATATAAAAAATATTGAACTCAACATCGTTCAGCTGGAGAAAGTTTAAAGTGCTATATTTTGGCGAATGAAACATCTTAAGTGCTTCTTTCATGGTAAAATAATGAGCAAGCAAATAAAAATTGTACGTATATATATTTACATGTATCTCGCTCTATAGAAATACCTACTGTTATAGGTCTTCTCCCCTACTTCTTCCTTCCCTTTAAAAAAGGTTACAAAATTATTTGTTAAAATGTTCATCGTCCTATGGCAAAATTGTTTTTGTATCAAAAACAACTGATAATGTTACCATGACATCTCCTCAAAGTTTGTGGAACTACTTTGTGGGTGGTTTTGAAAACCTACATTACGATTGACCTACTTAGAGGAAAGACATGAGTAATTTATTAGAATGTGGTTTGAAGGTATAACCAACTCTGGGAATGTTTATATTTTATTTCCGCCCCACCTCGCTACTTAAATGGGTATATAAGCATTTTATTTGCGCTAATGAAGTAGATATGATAAAGCTAGAATTTATAAGAAAAATACCTCCACTTACAAGTTGAGAAAATAGGAGAATATTTAGGAAATATCTTCAGAAAGAAGCCAACCAAAGGGTAAAGCGTATTTATTTGTATTAATTTATTTAATGACGTTGCATTTATTCATTTGTCACAAACTCCATTATGTATACCTTCAATTCAAAAGAATAATAAAGGAATGATATTTATTTCTGTATGCACCTGTGATAAATATTTACCTGTTAATTGTTTAAAAAATATTCACCTTTCTTCACTATATAATAATTCTTACTATTTAATTTTGATTTTAATTCTCTAATTACATGCGTTAGAGCATGGCCATACTTGTGATTAAGACATCAAAAAGTGAAGTCTGTAGGTGAGTCAAAGCTGCTAATTTTTTCGACCACAAAGTTGACGTTAGATAGTTTTCGAATTTTATAGTCGCTTACACTTAAATGCAAAGGATTTGCCTGCAGCATCCTTGCCCCAAAATCCAACCGTGCCCTTATACTTAAATTTACCGTATCAAGAAATATTTACAGTACTGTTTAACAATATAGTTAGTTTTTGTCAGTTTAAATTAGTTTGTACGAAAATCATTTTTGATTAAAAAAAATATTCATAAAAAGGTCTCCAATATTTCAGGAAATACGAGGATGGACTCTTTCAAATTCTTATACATTTTCCAAAATGAAAGGTGTTTAGAGATCGATTGTTTTATTAAGGCTTTACCGATGATGGGAGATCGGGCTTCGGATCAGAGTCAAGCGTACCGAGGGTGGTTTTTCCAAAATGGTTCCCAGTTTCCCTCCACGCAAATGTGGGTAGACCATTTCTTACCTATACTTAACTCATTCTAAGCTTATAAGTAGTAGTAAGATGCATTGCAAAAAAACTTACACTTCAGCATCCAATTATGGCCTTGTTGAACAATTTTACTGTCACAAATGGCCATTTAGCTTAAAGTAATCAAGTACCAACAATAACTTTTTTCTTAAATTCAAAAGTATTCAAAAGTACTGATAAAATATCACCGAAAGTGACTTGACTACTTGAATATACAATTTTAACTCTATACACAAAGGAAACAACATTTTCAAAGAAGTTTGGACAGCCTTACGTAATGAAATTATTATTTTATACATACAATTTAATCAACAAGTTCATAAAATAAATGTAAAAATTTGCTTATTATCTAGGCTAGGCGAAGTTAAATATTTAGGGTTAGTTGAAGTTGGATTGTGATAATTTTGGTTGAAATGTGTTAACATATCTAGGCTAACATAGTTTTAGTTAGGTAGCGTTAAGTAATATTACCTTATGTTAATAATTAAGTGGTTTTTAGTGCATGATTTTTAAAAGATGGGTTATTTAATAGTTTTATCCATGAGGTAGAGATGAGCAGGTTAGTTTAGATTAAATGCACCCGAATCAGCATGGAAAGAAGTAGTCAAAACCATATCGAAAAATCCCTGACAAGATTCAATTCTCAACTTCTCAGTCACAAACGATCCAGTATTTTTTCTGAGCAAGGTTTTAATTAGTGTACTATTTGGTTAAGGGTTCGTTAAACTTTGGAACGGTAGGTAAAGTAATATTTTAGGTGAACTTATGCAGTTTGTTTAACATACTTTCTATGTTTCACGTTTCACTACCCATCCTGGTTATTCGCATATTTATACTAGTGTGACAGGGATGCAGTAGGTAGAATTTACAAAAATCTACCATATTTTGCGTAAGTCAGAGTTGAAAATCATTTTGAAAAACAAAACCTCAGTACGTTTGAAAGAGATTTGAACCACTGAGGCTACCCCGTCAGCAACAAACCAGACTATCAGGAAGCTAGGGTAGCATGATTCTTATTATATGTTACGGACTACCGTTGGGATTCTAGATCCTCAGCGGGTAGCGGACTTTTATTATTCTTTGTCCGAAACAAATAATTTCAAAATACACTCTAGATGAGGGTTGATTAACGCTCCCCTACATCAGAAACTCAAGCTCACTACGAATAATAAACTAATTGGCAAAGTTTGACAGAGCACGAGGCAGTTTTTTTTAAATTATTGCGTCCTAATACTCGCTCGAGTAATACGCTTGTGTAATAGTGTTTTAGGGACGAGGAAGGCTATGTTTAGAGGAAATGTAACAGCATCTGCTTGGAGGGAGAGTGGAAAAACATTTTGGAAAAACTCCCTTCAGTACACCCGGCCGAGATTTGAACCTCGAGCTCCCCGTCATCGGCAGTCTGGTATACCACAAGAGTAGTACCTTAGACCATGCAAACAACGAAATGGGTTATGTTTCATATTTACACATTAGTTTGGAGCATTCTCGTAGCTTTTGGGTGACCTCGTAGTTCCACACGTCACTGATAATCTACGGTCCGGCGTATTCACCCTTACAGGCATCGTCCCTACCCCCCTCACCGGCAACATCCTCGCAATTTGGATTGGGGTCTCTGTTTTGGGTCGTGTCGTCATCAACGTGTACACTTCAAGACTGACCTGAATATCAATGAACACACTTCAGTGGCTGAATGGTCTAAGACATTGGTATTCAAACTTTTTTGATCACATACACCTAGACATAATTTTTCTTCAATTTTGTACCCTTAAACTTGTTGGTTCATAATGCAAGTTTTACATATTCCATAATTTACATAAAAAAATATATTGTATGGTATAAATATAATGTATTAAAGATAAGTTTGAATTGAGAAGATTATATGTTTATATACATATATATTTTTAAATTTATGATTCCTTTAAGTTGTCTTCACGTACATTCCAGGGATCAAATACCACTGTTCTAAGGCGTCACTATTCTGTCAGACTGCGTTACTGATTATGTGGATATTAGTATTTGGATCAACTGAGACTGGTTTTTCCTAAGCGTCTACCCACTCTACTTTCATGCAAATGCGGGAAGATTACCTCTAGGATGTTCCCTTCATCATACCTATCCCATTTGAGTAGTTATCATATATACCTACAGGTTGCACAGGTAATAAGACGCAGTGATAAAAATCTATATCGATGAAAATGATTCTGGTGGTAGAGAATAAATACAGGCCTGCCAGGTACTCAAACCAGGCCTGTAATAGGTGCAAATTGTGGGATCCCCTCTCCTTGTCCTACTCGCTTTCAGTGGCTGTAGGATCTTATTTGTCTAAAAAGTTAAATTAGAAAAAAATAATATATATATTTTAGGGGCTTTGACTCTTAAGACAAGGGGGAGCCTGGGAACCCTTCCTCAGAAAATGTTTGAAAACCCTGATACCCCTAGAATATAAATGGAGTGGCCTAACCTGATTTTTTTTCTAATTATAAATATTTATAAGCTATTTGGAATGGTCCTGCCCTATAAACCTTTTGAAATTCTGTTACCTCTAGAAGCTATTTAGAATGGTCCTATCCAAGATTTTTTTTTAAAATTATATTTCTCTAGGAGCTATTTAGAATGGTTCTCCTCCAGATACGTTTTAAATTTGAATATTCCTAGAAACTATTTAAAGTGGTCTTTGCCTGGATTTAAAAAAGTAGTAAACGCCTATTATATAAGATATTTGAAGGGGTTTTCGCCTCGAAAATATTTGAAAATTGGATGCCTCTAAATTATGTTTGTAGTTTAAAACAGAGCAATTTTTCAGCTTAATATTAGAGAGAATCAGAGGGGAGTAAAAAATCTAAAGAGAAGCAAATTTATTCCAGAAGAGGGGGAGAGTTTATTCCATTTGTAAGGAGACACATTACCTACATTATTATTACTATTATTATTAGCACCGAGTCTTACTACCCATACCCACTTCGCTAATGTTTAATGGTAGGGTGATTGTGAGATGAAATGGAGGACCTACAGTTTAACGTGGAATCCGAACCATGGTGGAGGCCTGGCATTCCACACTATCACAAGTTGTGATTATTACACCTCTTGTAAGAGGTGAAGGAAGGGTTTGGCAATCAGATAAATCTTTGCTTGGACCGAGGATTGAGCCCCGGACCCCCAGCACAGAAGTCTAACACCTTACTCCTAGACCACCAGGTCACCCCATTATCTACAAAGGGAGAAATGCTCCAACTGTTACACCACCTATACTAGACTTAGGTTTGTACATTTTTAATAAATTGCTGGCCACTTTTAGAAACCAAATAAATCCACGTAAATGAACAGTGAAATGTTACGCTCATAGTAAAATACTTCAATTTAAATTAAACTTGTTTCCCTACCCAACTATCTCTATGTGCTAAATTTAATTTCAGTACAAACTAAAGAGACTTCGTAAATTTTCAAACATTTTGAAACGAAGGACTGGACTGGATCAATTATATAATTGTGACAAATTCCAGAAGAGCCTTTGGAGGAAATACGAGCTGATGTGATGGGCATTAACTATCTTTTAGTAATCATAGGCATAGTATTGCTTATAGTTCATGTTTGATTTTATATTCTATATTATTTCAGACGCTACATTTTTTTAGCTTTTTTAATTTGGATATAGGGCCAGGGCCCATGGAAGTTCCCGGCCGGGTACCATGGTACGTATCAATGAATGGTCCCTCTACCCTAACCCCCCTCGTGGAGTGCCTGCAATTATAAAGTACATTAACCTCTCCTGGATGACAGCCCAAAAAGCTAGTAAAATAGTCCCTAATGTAACCCTACGCCAACATCTGACATTTGTCACTTTAAATAACTGTAATGAAAACATATGGTAATGTATGAATGTCATAGTTAACCACAGTAATCTAGGCCAATATTATTTATATTCAGTTGAGGTTGGACACAAAGTTTATTTATCGTTCATTTCAGTCCAATTAAAAATTATTATTCACAGAACTTTCACAAAAGGTCTAACAAATACAGCTTCAAAATGGTGACCAATTGTGATTGATCATGACGTAAACAAGTTATTTACAATGGTGCACCCACACAGTGGATATAAATATTTTATTCAGTTAAATATGTGAAACACAATAATATAATAATAACATAATTTATTATATATAAAAATATTTCAAGTATTCTCTCTTTTCCAAGCAAATACGATCCCTGTATTGAAAGGTTTTAATGCGTGTAATTACACATTCTCGATAAAAACCCAAGAATAAGTACTTTTAATTATGTTTAAAATATTATTTCGGATTAGATGAATAAACATTATTAAAAGTAATGAAATAGTGTGAGAAGACTTAAATTATGTTATTTTAAATTTAAAATATAACATGTAACTAAAACAATTTTCATTTATAACAAAACAGTGATCTTTTACAAGTGTTGGCAACCCAAAACCTAAACATATGATTCTTAAACTGTCATTCACGTAAGAAGCTATGGTAAATGTACTAGATCTTAATAGTTTTTCTATGTTTCTCGTTTTATTTTTGTGCACCAAGTTTTAGGACCATTAGAAAGAACAAAGCTGAGTGGGACAGAAGTGTAAGTGGACTAGTAAGAGCGTTGATTAGAGTGTTGATTAAAAAAATGATGTCACAGTTTGTGCACACTATTTTGGCACCACTGGCCCACTGGGTGGTTTGCAAGAACTTATAGTGAATTCTTAGTTTTTTTTTAAATTTAGCACCACGTCTTACTACCCGTTCGGGTTATACAATTAAGTATTAATTACGCTAATGGGTTAGGAATTGGGAAGGTTGAATATAGAAGAATAGAACCCGCATTTGCGTGGAGCTAGAGTGGAAAACAATTTAGGAAAAACCACCCCAGTTCACCCAACCGAGATTCGAACCTCGATCTCCCCGTCCTCGGCAGTCGAGCTCAACAAGACTAGCGCGTTAGCTAACTATGCCACCGAGGCGGGTGAATGTTTAGTGGACTGTTAGTTTGGGCCGGAGCACAAAATATCGCTCCCCTTTTAACCTATGATGACGCAAGCATACCCATGCTAGTGTCAACAAAGCATCCACTTAATCAAGTTCTTGCATAAGGCCCTTTGATTACTAAGACACTACTAATAAAGTTATACTGGTGAAATAATAAGACTCCACTCACACTACTGGCCCATTAGGATTTGATTTTGTATACCGGCCTTAACACCTGTCTGAATTATACACCTGTTTACACTCATGGGGTAGGAGATGAAGAAACTGGAATTTAGAGAATATGCAATCACATTATTATGGTGGAAGAGTGAGGAAAGCTTTTTAGGGAAAAATTTCTCGAGTTAACCCTACCGAAACTTGAACCACGACCTTCCAGTTTCTATGTGGACGATATTGGCACTTTTGGCCAAGTGCCCACCAGTTGTTAAATAAGTTACACATGTTTCTGTAGTCTAGTGGTCAGAGTTCTTGACTACAGATACAGAGGTTCCGGGTTCGATCCCCAACGCTTTCAAAATGTATCTGTAAAGCAGTGGGTCAGGAACGAGGTCAAACTGAGCCTCGTTAGGACGAATGAGCCGCAACTTGAGTAAAAAAAATGTAACTACGGTTTAGAAAACTGAGATTAACGGCCGGTAAGCTCGTGGTGCTGATAACATGACACCATTTATCCACAAAGATTGGCACTATCATCACCGACAGTGGTGACCTATCGGTCAGTATGGCTCGCTTGTGGGCTCACACCATGGAGCTTGTATGGATAAACCCGAACCTGTGTGTACGTGGTCTGAATGAAAAAATGAGCATGGCTAAATGGTAACGGTTTGGTCAGGGTTTGAATCATGGCTGGTTGCGTAAGAGGGTAGATTTACCTATATAGTTTCTCCCTTTTCTTTCTTGACTCAAATGTGGACACACTTTCTATATAGTCGTACCCCTTAAGAGTAAAGCAATAAAAAAAATCATTGCATGATATCAGTTTTTATATGTATCTAAAAGGTTAATGCTATTTTAGCGGATACTGACTTCAATATAAATAATTCATTTATAAATCTATAAATTACTTATGTTTGGGACTTATTAAACTGCTCATTATTTTTATTCAAATATTCCTTCCTACTTATTATTTTCATAAATAAAAGTAAGTTTAATATGTATGATCTTAAAGAGTTGAACTTAACCACGCGATCTTGTTGCTCTACCTAGAATACGTTATATTACTAGATCGCAGATCATTTCAGCTTCACCCGCGTCGTTGAACACGCGGTTTAAATGTGAGGCTGGTCTAGTCTAGTTTTGTGGTAATTGTGATGTCAGGGTTAAAATCCCCATTGGATTTACTCACGATGGTTTCTTATAAAGGGTTCCCCACTTTTTCTTCACGCAAACAGGAATACATTCTCTCTAAAATTCTATGTTCCAGATCTCCCCCCTATCAGCGGGATTAGAATATACGCGCACTATACTGCGGACGGAAAATGAGATGGTGATGAGGGGGAGGGGTGGGTGCGCGGGGAATGTTCAGCGTCTCGACAAAAGTATCAGCATTTATTATTATCCCTCAGGCGTTACTTTGACGGTAGCACGACCTTTCACGCATATCACAGAATAACAAGACGATAGACGAGGTCACAGGGACACGGATCTAGCGGCTTTGACATTATTGTCTCCCGGAAATTCTTTAGTAGTTATCACGTCAGAGAGAGTTATTTTTGTTATTCTCAGTCTTTGAACACACTTTCCTGTTTGAGATGACCGCCGACTAGGAAGACGGGTCAAATACGTTGATAATTACTTCAGTTAAAAATAATAGCTTGGAGTCTATTTACATTGTTTAAAAATCATGCAGGGTCTTCGTCCTTCCAGGGCTATTTCTCCCACTTCCCGACACCATAGACTTCGTGATAAATAAAATTTAGCACGGATGCTATGGCGCATGCCATATTTATGAGAAAAATTTGAAACATTCAAGGTGGTGGATAAAAGATGGTAGACGTAACTTACTAAATGAGTCCTAGAAATCTGAAATTTGGTAAGAATGCTATGAAACATGCCATCTTAATGAGAAAAATCCGAATATTGATAAAAATAAATCTTGATAGACTGGCAAAGCCATCACAAATCACGCTAACTTCTGCAATGAAAAAAAAAAAATATATATATATAGCAGAGAACAAACTTAGTGCACGATCCGAAATTGCGCCTATCTGAGAGAGGTCTAGCCCTTAGTTAATATATACATTTACAATGGCTATTCTTTTTAGGGAGCTACCTCAGTAAGCAAGAAGTTGCATCACAGACGTTTAGCTCGAACACAATATTCATTTCTACGATGCGTTATTTCAAAATATGGCTCAAGCCAAAATAAAAGTCAAGAGATTAAAACAGGGTTCTTTTCCTTAACAAACCAATATTTTGAGTTTTACTAATAGGAAAAAATGTGTGAAAATGTGACCTTAGATCATTTTCTAAGAATTTATAGGTATTTTTGCAGAGCTATGAGACTAGATTTTATGAAAAGGGGCTATATATTTAGCCTTCCTCTTACAAATACAGTATATTTTTTGATAGGCTCACAACATACATTTTTAAGATATTGGAGAACTAGCAGCAAGCTTTGCTATTTACCTTGAAATAATACGTCTCGATTTTTATTTCCCCTCTTTCTTATTGACACGACAAAGGTTGGTTGCAGGGAAAGGGCAAAAGGGAGTATAATCCTATACATGATAGGTAAGAAGTTGCATAAAACGATGCAGGCTATTGTATTTTAAGCCGTTTGGCCTAACAGAGCGATTGATCGCTGAAAGTCGCGGCCGCTTTAAGTGGTTTACCTACCGGGTTGCCCAGGAGTTTTGAGTTAGTCCAAAAATCCCACAGTATTTAAGAATTTTAGTGGTTTGTTTTTTCAAAATATAGCTCATACCAAACTGTAGATAAATGTGGTATTTCCTTAAGGTATTAAACGCCTTTTTTTAAAAAAGATATCAACTAAGTTCTTTTCCAATGACGTTTCACGCGAAATGCTAGAAATTTTAGATCAAATTAAACAACTAAAAAATGTGACCTAGAGTTCATAAAACAAAGTTTTATTTTAATAAGCTCATGAAAAACATTTATAAAATAATTGAGAATAGTTTTATTGGTTTTGAATCTTCATAACTGTTATTATCATAATAGAGAAATGTGAGGATATTTTCCTACTGTTAGACAACGCTCTTGGCTAGAGAGGTTGACAGAAGGTGTATACGATCAAAAGTTATATCTCAAATATCAGCGAAAAGGTTAATGTTATTACACTCGTCAACATCTAACAAATGACACTACAACTATTATCCATCTTACAGCCTGAAATAAATATTTCAGCTCTGATTAACATAAATAATTTATTGTGATAAATCTATTTAAAAATAATTCTATTTAATATTTGTAAAGTCATGAAACTGTGATGTTTAATTTCCAACTTTATTTTAGTGGTGACCTGGCGGTCTAGGGGTAAGGTGTCAGATTTCTGTGCTGGGGGTCCGGGGTTCAATCCTCGGTCCCGGCACAGATTTATCCGATTGCCAAACCCTTCCTTCATCTCTGACAAGACGTGTATTAATCACAACTTGTGAATGTGAGGAATGCCAAACCTCCGCCATGGTTCGGAGTCCACGTTAAACTGTTGGTCCTCCATTTCATCTCACAACCATTACACATTAGCGTAAGTGCGTAAAAACCGAACGGGTAGTAAGACGCGGTGCTAATAATAATAATATTTTGCTTACTTGAAAGTAACAAAAATCAATATATAAAATATTGTCTGATCCACTGATCTATTTTTTGAGACCATAATTAAATTCATGTAATAATAAACATATGATTAAAGTGCTTAAGTTTATGTGCGTTTGACCTCTTAGTTTTTTTTGGCACCGCGTCTTCGTGCTATATGCTTATGTATTAATTAGACTAATGGTTTCAGGGATTAGGAAAGTTATATTTAGAGGAAGTGCACCCTAATATGCGTGGAGGAGGAGTGGAAAACCATTTGGTAAAATACAACCTCACTACAGTCAACAGAGTTCCAAACCTAGGTATCCCCGTAATCTGAAGACTAGTTGTTGCGAGAGTGACGCCTTAGACAATGCGAACACAAAGCGTACCTCTTAGTTCAAATTTATGTGTTTCTATTATTAATTTATTTTGTAGGTCATGTCCTGGAGGTGTTTTTAAAATGACCTTTAAATATTAAATCAATAAATTGATCATATATACATTTACAAAGGTATTTTATGTGACCGAAAGCGTTGTGGTAGTGAGTAGTGTTTAGATATCGAAACTAAAGTATCTATTTTACTCAAAAATATTTTTTTGTGGGTTTTTTCAAAACATTTATTTTCTATAATTCTTTGAATGTTTTTACTCATCAATACCAACAAAAAGCAACAATTACAAATCTAGCAAGATAGCAACTTTCTTTTTCCGATTTATTAATCTATAAAAACTATAATGATTTAGCACCAACATTGTAAAAGGTAGTTTCTTTGGATAACTATACAAAACCGGATTGTAAGTATTTATTTGAGTAAACTGATTTAAACATAAGTATCGTCTAATTACTTAATTGTATCGAAACGAAAGTATCTAAAGTCTATAAAGTATTGATACTTCCCCCGCATTTCGAGTTCTGAGTTTGATAAATCTTAGATGCCAATCGACATGCTTATTTAGTTATTTTTATTAAATAGAATTGATTCTTTTGTGGATCTTTAGTAAAGCTCCCCACTACATCATTATACTGGTACATTTCTAATTAATCTACTGTGGTGTGAAAGAGAAAGATAACATTTAGAGGAGATGTACCCGCAATTGTGTAGATGGAGAGTGGTAAAATATTTTGGAAAAACACCCCTAGTACACCCTAAAATGATTAAAGCTGCTTTATTCTGTCACCATCAAACCATACAGACGGGCGTGTAGTTCATTCCGCGTGCCCATCCAAGTGGATAATGTACAAGCTATAAAAGGCTTAGATTCTGTGTAAGAGAAGAGATTGGAGAGAGCGACTTTTTAACAGCCCAGCATTCGACTGAAGAGAGAATGTTAGACCACAGTCTATAAAAACAAACAAACGCAGACTTCGGGGTAAAAATCAAGCACGCTAACCTACATTCACCTCGCCTGATAATACCACAGGTGGGTACTACAGTTTTATACAGTCTGATTTGCCGGTGATGGAAAGGCTAGGGTTCGAATACTAGCAAAGTATATGGAAGGTGATTTTTCCCCCCAAGATTTTTTTTCCACTATAGCTTCACACAAATGTGTACGGGCTCATTTTCCCACAAAATTTTATCTGATTAATTCCTACACCACTAGTGTAATTAAAATGAATACATCCCGAAAGAGTGGGTGAGATGAACTGAAAACAAAAACGAGATAGCATCGTTACTAATATGTCATCCAAAGCAGCTTCACCATATCTCTAACTCCATCTACTCACCACTCATTATATTCCTTTATTGTTGTGAAATGTGATAGCACGTGCGCGTTAAGAATGATTGATTATCCGAAATTACATAACGATGTAGTTACTGTCATCAAGAGATTAGCTTTCACATGTAAAGTTGATTCTAGCTTTCATAATTAATAATACAAAATTATGATTTGGGGATACGTAACCTACAGGTGTTTCATTCCGCTAATTAATATCTTAGAATGCACTAATTAAATATAATTGAGTAAAATAGCTAATTAGTATATTTATGTAAATGTGGTCATGTAATAAGGTGACATAAAATACAATATTATAAGTTTTATATTAATTTTTAGTCAACATTTCATGTCAAGGTTTAATGAAGACTGATGGGTGAGAAAATGGGTATTAAAATAAGTTGCACCTTCATTCACCAAAAGCGAACACTTTGTAACTATATGATATTCTTCTTTACCTTTAAGTAGATAAAATTACAATAGATTTGAAAATTTTGGCATGAGTTAGGGATTTAAACCCTGTACCTTTGACTTTGCCCACCGCTGCTCCGCTCAAGTACGAAACAATAATATAATTTCACATAGCTCTCCCTAAACTTCAGAACCAAAAGTACAAAGCAACACACGTGTTTGAATACCTGTACGAAAACATTAAAAAAATATTTTATTATGTTATCTTATCATAGGATTTTCGAATTAACTGATATTAAAGATTAAAATAATATTTGGTTGTTTTTAAAGGCTTTGGTTGGCCTTAAAAAATGTATGATTAAGGTACACCACAAAACTCTCTTTCTTTTACCCTAAAATTGAGGCATTTAAAAAAAATCGTAGGATTTGTTAAATGAAATATAATAATATTATTATATATATAATAATAATAATAATATTATTATATATATAATAATAATAATAATAATATTATTATATATATAATAATAATAATAATATTATTATATATATAATAATAATAATAATATTATTATTATATATATAATAATAATAATAATATTATTATATATATAATAATAATAATAATATTATTATATATATAATAATAATAATAATATTATTATATATATAATAATAATATTATTATTATATATATAATAATATTATTATTATTATTATATATATAATA
>CABFWO010001819.1:129255-149172 GCA_902155825.1 Timema genevievae
TATATATATATATATATATATATATATATATATATATATCTTATAGAAAGGGTGTTTACAAGACTAGAATAGACTCGTGAATGTAAGAATTGATTACTGTTATAAATTATAGCGACGCGCAGAAGAGATTTCGATTGCCTACAAGAGTGGCAACTGTCGTCCAATTACGCAACTCCGTGTCAACAGGGGTGTTGTCGTCACCGCCCCAGGGTGTAGGTTGGTCTGGGGTGTTTATTTCAGACTTCTTGTCCACACGTGTTCACCTGTCTACTTGTCAGCGGCAATACGATCACATCTCTCTATCCGCTTCATTATGGATATATATAAAGAATTGGATTAGGGAAAGCACTTAAGGCTTTTTGAACTATACATTTCACATAACTTTAATAATTTAGATTATTCCCAGCTTATATTTTTAGTACAATTTAGATCCAGTTATCCATATTTTACTATTTTAACCATATAATTAAACATGATAAGAACATATACGTTTACATAAATGTAACAGAATTTGCCTCTAGAGATTATAATAAAACTCATTATGGACTAACTACAATCCAATTTACGTAGAAAGGGACTTTTAGAAAATTCAAACTTTTTTTCTGTCAATATTGATAATATTTTACCATTTTATTACTCTGTAGTTTTTTGGGTATTAATAAAATCTATCAAAAGTGACACTTTCCGAATACACGACTTGACGTATGAATGAAATAAAGAAGGATCTAGGTGCTACTATGCTTTTTAGATAAGATTATTCCTTCGTAATTGGGTTCTGCTACTGTCCTATAATTAGTTCACGTTCACATTGCTATGTTATTTATTATGTGAGGTATTTAACGTGCACCTTCTGATCCAACCGACTGAACCTACTTATAAACTAACTTAAATTTAGAATAGACACAACACCCAACCCCCTGTAGTTTAGTTATCACTATGAAAGGAGAAGCCCCAATTTAATATATTATACATTTTTTCGCCGTGTCGGGAATCGAACCCATGACCCTTAACTCTCCAGTAAAACACTCTACCCACTAAGCTAAGGTGTAAGATCCCACCGTTTTTGTTAATCATAGAATATATAAATCAGTAAATATAATTTGACAACGTAAACAATATTAACACTACCTACATCTAACTTAAATATGAGGAAAAAAAAACTACTGAATGCCTGTGATGGTACTCACATATTAAATAAACATAACAATGTCACATTTTGGAGGTTGGTAATGACAGGGTATACATTTCTGTTAAAAAAAACATTCCCGTAACATCCAATATAAATGTTATCCTTCTGAAAGACACATGTCTAGATTAGTTGGCTTAAAAATTGAATACGTGAATATTGTGAAAACACAAACTATACGTGAAATAAATTGTACATCACGTATACTTTTAAACAAACATCATTAATCATTTGAGATTATACAAGATGAGTGACTTCCTGACTGCAGTTGCTTTTCTGTCACAAGATAAAATGAATATGTGCTAGGGAGAATTCTATGAGGTCAGAGTGAAATAAAAAAAAATCCCACTTTATCTCCCGAATTTTCATGAACGTTTTATTCAAGCTGCGGATAGATATCAGAAAGTTGCTGTCAATAACGGTTGATATCTATGTAAAGAATGTTAAGTGAAGCGAGATTATTTTTTCGCGGAAAGTATAATTATCTAACATTTATATTAAGCGTCAAAATGGTCTCTTACTAAGTTGGAAGGCTGAAATTCGATCACAAACAGCTGCATAGATAAAATTATTTCCCACATATTTACTGTCTATATTTTATCTTTAGTGCGATTTTTCAATTCATATTTTAATTCTTTGCGCCTTAGTTAAATAAACTTGAATGATGCACTTATAATTTCATAATAGTTTCGAATATTTTAGTGGTCCATATTGACAACTTATAGTTAGTTGTAAAATCAATTTTTATTAACACGGACTTTTCAGAATATTTTTATCAGTTACTTGACAAAGGGGATGGGAGGGGTTGTAACCCCTCTAACCACCCCACCAAACTCCACCCCCAGACACTAGAAATAATACTTTTTAATGAAAAATGTAATTATTTTCCCATGTTTAACTAAAATTATTGTTCTATTGGCCAAGAAAATAAAATAATCTTTATGTACCAATAGTAATTAATAATGTGTTTACACATGGGCTGCCAATTTATCTAATATTTATCTAGTACACGTCACGTGATTTTTGTTACACTAAGTAAAAAATGAGATAGATGCACTACTGAAGAGAGTAGCACATGAAATGATTAATAGAACTGCTAGTAGCTAGTCTGGCTATTCACTCGATAGTCTGACTTCCACAATAAAGTTGTCACTCATCCTGTTTTTTAAGAGATCGTGCCGTATTGCACGTAATTTGACCCCAACATGGAGGTTGACGTTGCAAAAGAACAAAACGAAGTAGTCCTACTTTATTAAAAATCACAATATAATATTTAATACAATTGATAGTGAAACCGTGTATTAATCACAACTTATGAATGTGAGGAATGCCAGGCCTTCACCGTGGTTCGGATTTCACGTTAAACTGTAGGTCCTCCATTTCATTCCACAATCACCCTACCATCACACAGTAACGTAAGTGCGTATAACCCGAACGGGTAGTAAGACGCGGTGCTAATAATAATAATGATAGTGAAACCTCCTCTTCTAAATATATCCTAGATACGCCACTGGTTTGCTTCAATTCAAAACGATGTTAAATCATAGTCAGAGCGAGCTCGGTTAGTCTGGCTTACCGGTGACTGTGACAATTACCGGTGGGATATACTGATGATGTTTTTTCTTAAATGGTTTCCCATTATCCTTTCATGTTAATACGGGTACAGTTATCTTAGATTCAACTTGACTTAGTCTTCCTAGCTCACCCACACTAGCATATTAAATATTAATGCAGCTAGCCCGAATGGGTCGTGATTCGGGAAAAAATAAAGGATGATACAATATTCCTCTTATTCTTAATCGGTGTGAATAACTATTATATCAATTCATTATATCTTTATTTATATACACGAATTATGTATAAACATACATAATAAAATTGAATAATTCTGTCTGATTGAATTTTAAATAAATATGGTATATTTTTTTAGGGTGAAGAGGGTAGGGATTATTTGTCATATTCACAGGTGTGAAGACTAGTTTATTGAACAAAGAGAGCGCTACCATAAGCAATTAAGAGTTGTAATAAAATAACTATTTTGGTTAAATAAATAAAAATTATTTGCAAGGAACAAGGTTATCAAACAAAAATAAAAACCGTGTTCTAGAAAATTGTATCTTGGATGAAACATATATAAGAATTTCAAGTTAAGAAGGAGCAGAATAAGATGCTATCCAGTTAATTAATTAACTGCAAAATTCATTTTTTTTTATTTGGGGATAGGAGTGTTTATCTAAAATTAGCATCCAAACAATATATGGGAGTTACATATGAAATATGATTTTAATTTTGGATGATCACAATATATGAGAGGTGGATTTGTGAGTAGGTGCTTGAATTCTAAAACTGAGAAACCTAGAAAGATGTATCTTGACACAAGAATTCAGAGGAATCTGAGGGTGCGCAGCTCAGGAGCATTTTTTTTTGAATTGACATATTTTGCGAGACTGACGTCTTAAACCACCTGAAAACGGTTGCTATATACTAATATATAATTATTTGATAAGCCCGTTTCCGGTAATAGAAATTACGAGGAAATGACTGAACAGATTTTGACCAAACGACCACTCATTTTAACGGTTAGGAGTCCAGGACGTAGGTAAAAATAGTAGTTTTCCACGAAAACCCGATTTTCACAGAGAATTTTCAGTTTTTTATTCTTTGTTTAGTTAACATGAAAATCGTTATTTGCTGCATGGCTGTAAATCTATAAATACAATATATTTCTTTGGCTAAAAAATTATAGTTCAATCTTTATTTGTTGGTCCAAACACCATATAATTTTCTCTTTAGATGATTATTTCTGTTTGGATGCTGGTCATAACACATCTAAATTGAAATGCCTAAACTGGAGAATCATTTTAATTTTTATTGGAATTTTGCTATCGTCATTTCACATTTAAATCAATATTATTGTGGAGAATTCGAAAATTAAAGAGTTACGTGCTTAAATTCATGAAAATATTGTATACGTTTTGTTTCGCGCATGATAAAATGATGTTTAAATATGTTTTGGTATGTATTATAATTTATAGGCTCAAAAACAATAAAATTATCTTGAATAACGTTAAAAAAATTGTCATTTTAACTATTTAAGTATGAGTTTTGGTGTTCATTTTTTTCAATAAAATGTTTTGATGTTCATTATAGAAAGAAGTAACAGAATACAAATACATAAATTAAGCTATGTTTTAATTTTACCGCTTAGCTTTGAGGATATTATATTTAAAAGTAATGTTTTGTGTACCCCATCTAGCTTTTAACATTCTTACAAATACAGTAAGTTTAGTCAAATTTCCTTGTTGATAATTTTAAGGGAATGATATTTCAAAGTACCGTAATATTTGCGTACCACATATAAAGTTTCACATTTTCTCTCTCTATCAAACTCTCACGCTCTCACACATTCTCTTTCTCTCTCATACACACACACACACACACACACACACTATCTCTATAGTATAATCTTTTCTCATTCTCTCTCTCTCTCTTAAGCTCTGTCTAAAATGCTCTCTCCCAACCCTTCTCTCTTTCTCAAACGCTCTCTTATCTCTCAAATGCTCTCTCTCTCAAACGTTCTATCTATTGAGCGTTCTATCTCTCAAAACTCTCTCTCAAATTCCCTCTATCTCTAAATTCTCAAACATTCTGACTCAAACTCTTTCTCATCTCAATCTCACTATCTTAAACTCTCTTCCTCACCCTTTCATTCTCTCAATCTCACTTTTTATATCACAAACTCTCTATCTCAAACTCACTCGCTCTCAAACCCACGGTCTCTCAAACCAACTCTCTCTTTTTCAAACTTGCTTTCTCATTTTCTCTTTCTAGCTTTTTCTCTCAAACACTTTCTCACCCTAACTCTCTTAAATTTATTTTCCCTCTCTAAACTAATCCTTTCCTCTCTAACTTTCTCTCTCAAACTCCCTCTCACACGCCCTAATATTTTCTCTCTCTTTAACAAATATATCTTCAAAAATCTTACACTCTATCTCTCTTTCTCACACACATTCTCTCACACACTTTATCACGCATTCTCCCAAACATATTATCTTTCTCTCACACACATTCGTTCTCCTCACACACACACACACACACACACACACACACACACACACACACTTTTTCTCTTCTCCCAGTACTTATTTCTCTCTTTAACAAAACACATACTCTCACTATCATTTGCTCACTATCAATCGCTAACTCTCATTTGCTCATTCTCAGTCGCTTACATTCACTTTCTCACACCTCACACTCACTTCATCACACTCACAATATCATTTTCACACTTAGCCACACACTTACACAATCACACGCTCAAACACTTATACTTTCATTTTTACTATCACATTTTATCATTATCTCTATTTTATATCTTATATATAAATTAATAAGCCCGTTTCCAGTAATAGAAATAACGAGGAAATGACTGAACAGAATATGACAAACGAACACTCATTTTAATGATTAGGTAATCAGGATAACGGTAGTTATAGTGGCCTAAAACTAAAACCCAATTTTTCTAGCGAATTTTCTATCTTTTCTTTCTTTGTGGGCAGTGGTTCTTCTGTACAATCATTATTGGTAAAACATCACCATGGAAACCATGATTTGTATATAGCTGTATATTGGTAAATAAAATATTTGTCTTTGTTTAAAAATAATATCAGCTCAATAATTGTTACTTGTGTGGTTTAGTGCAACGAATAGATAGAGATCTGGGGGAGGGGTCATTTTAAAGTTCTCATCAGGGCGTGAAGGGGAAAAATATACGTTTTTATTCAAATTACACAGCGAAAACTCTATATCAAAGAAAAGTTGATAGCCTTTGAAGAGTAAACTTTTAACTAAAAAGTGAGTGAAAGCTTATTATATAGATCCTTTCCCAATAAAAAGTTTAAAATAAACTTTAGTCGTATAATCTGCAGCCATCTCTTCAACGACCTACTAGTATGAATATAATGTTCTATTGAATATAGTATATATTAACTTTTTATCTAACTTGATCAGCAAGGAAAAATATCAGATTCAAATCAAAAGAGAAATGAGAGTGGACTGAAGTTAGTATGTTGTATTCATATTAATAGTTAAAATCTTTTTGATTTTGCTTAATTATTACTCTAGGAAATTCGAGGGTATGGGATTTGAGTTTTGTTTAACTTTTGAGAGTTTAATGTCTTAGACCACTTTACCATCGATGGCTCAGAGGCTTAACCAAGAAAATTAGGCAGCTGAAACATGATAAAGATTTATCCACTCAAGGATAACCTATGATGTAAATCTTAGATATATTGTTGTAAAGGTTTACACATTTTGAACTCAACTCCTTAAACCACGTGACCTACACCAGGTAGCTCAGAGATCAAGAAATTTGAACAGCTGAAACTTTGCATAAGTACAAGGAGAAAACGAATTGTGAGCACCTAGTGGTGTTTTTTAATATCAATGAGTCAAGGATGTTAATTTTCACTTTTATATTACTTTTTAGTATAATAACTTAAACCACCTGACCGAATATTTGGAGAAATCTAAAATCTAAAATCTAAAATCAATACGCATATAAAGATTACATTTTAAGCTACTAAAGGTAAAACAAGGCTGTCTTCTTGAAAATGTTATTTACATTTACATACATTCAAAGCTTCACGAATTATATTGGCATCTCAACAGATCATAGAAGATTTTCTTAGCCTTAGTGAAAGAAAAACTGTTTGCAATAGATTAAAAATACGCTGATCACATTGGATTAAATGAGGCGTCGCACACTGCCTTAAAGAGTAAACCCATATCCCACAGCTGCCAAGGCTCGTAGTTAGCCCACTATGAACGGCTACAACGGCAAGGCACCGAACCAGCCAAAACGTTAATAGAAACTCCTTAAAAGTCACAGTTGCAATGGAGAGTTCATCTGAAGAGGAGTTGATGGTATGAGGATACAGTTAGTACAGATGAGTAAGAGCGTGGAAAAAAGAGCCATAAAAACAGTTTCCGAGTGCAGGACATATTTAAGAAGAGGAATTCCATCATCTTTTTCCAGATATCTTAAAAAATGAGACGACATTTTTATTTTCATTTGTCACAAAATTGCTTACCATACACAAATAACTTCACCTCCCCGTGGTCAAATAAGTACTGGCCGGTCGAGGAAAACGGAATTCATTATCTGGGAAGCACTCAGGTCGTTCCGTTAGTGTGCCGTGCTGAATGTTCCTAATGGGTTTCCACCGTCATTTTGGTTGAGACAGCTTTGGTGTTAATCAGTTAAGATCTGTTGAAAGCACGATACTCTCTTACGCTTCATCTTATCTGAACGATCTATCCAGCTAAACTGACATCCACGTGGTCTTGTTTACATTGAGTTAAGAGTATTTGTCGTGTTTTGCTAGGATCCATGTGGTTTTTAATTGATAGTTTGTATATTATAATTGAGGTAGAAGGTGTAAAGCCGGGGGTGCTGGTAGAAAAAAGACAAGCTATTATATATATATATATATATATTATGAACCCAACTACTTCTACTTGTGTTTCATTTTGACATAAAAAAATATTTCAATTTTTAGTTTTCTATCCTCTCATCCCACTGCATATTGTAGTTTACTGAGGAACTATATTCAAGGAGGTCTGGTTATGGGTTTATGTTTCGGGCAAAATGATTGATCTGGTGCAGGTAAGAATGTTTGACCAAGAAAGTCTTGTCTGATCCGGTGCGATGCTGGTCTTAGACCATTGGTGTGGGTATCTTCAAGATCAAGAAATTTATAAATATGAAACTTTGAACAAGCGAAGCCCTTTTTACTTCTACATACTGAGTCAGACGTCTTATATCAAGATTTCATAACTAAAAAAAAATTATGCTGCCTATCTAAGGCATATTTATTTTACTTTTACATATGCCTAGCATACTTGGTTGATGTCTTAAGCCACGTGACCAGTGAACTGGTTCTAAAAAAACCATTAATTAAAAACTTGGCATATCTACTTAAGAAAACTTTAGAATGTGCACACATTTAGTTTTTTATAGCTTTTACATATTACGATCTTGACACTTAAAGTGCAGTAACCTCTCTAGAATTAAAACATAATAGAAAATTCAAACTTAGCAAATACTTGATTAATTAAGGAAAAAATAAACTCTGTTCATCTCTGGCATGTTTTCTATTTTTACTTTCTCACTATCTTACATGTAGAGAAAGTATTGTGATCGTCAAGAAATCGAACTCTAGATTTTGATGAATTTCGACGTTTCATCACCCCCCAAAGACGAAAAAGTTGTTTTTGCATTTCCGTCTGTCCATCTGTACCTCGGAGTAGAGCCTAAACTATTTTATCTATCGGGCTAAAGCTTGGTATCTAGGGTTTTAATAGGGTTGCCCTAAGGGGTTTTGGAATTGAATATCTAGCCCTAAGATTAAGTATATTTTCCTTAATGGTGAAAAGAGAAAAACTCGATTTTCTTAAAACCAGCTCTAACGATTTTGAATAAAATTCTTATCTAGACGTTGATTAAGAATATAAATAAAATGGCTATTTTCATTCTCCCATGAAAATGAATGTTAGAATACTTTACAGAAGGAAATATCCGTATCTGCGCAACTATTTGAGATACTAAATAACTTCATTGCAAAATTATAGTACTATTAAAAATAAAGTAAAATTATTTGAAATATATCTTTATAAAACCAATGGTTCCTGAGATATTGGCGAATTTATTAATACCATTTTGTGAGCTTTAGTTGTACAGATATACTACTTAGTTTTTAACGGAACAATTCTCTAAGGACATTGAATAAGTAAATAAGCAAGTCTTTCAAAAATTTGATTTTCTTTTTCCTTTAACCTCTTATGAGAAACGTTTGAACAGCAATGATCTATCTCTATAATTTTAGATTCAATAGTCGATATTTAACTTTTTTATTGGTCTAAATTTATAAATGAGCTAACCATAAGATGTGCAACCTCTAATAAAACACCGAACATTTTAACCGAAAGTCGAAATTTTAATACGAAGTGTTGACCCTCGTAGACACTATATCATTCTTTTCTATTGGTCCAAATATACAAATGAGGACTTTAATTCTTTAAAAAATAACATTATATAATTTTAAATTGGGAGTCAAATTTTTTTTACTTATTTATAGCGCAAAATTACTTTCGCTTGGGTTTGCTAGTCTATATTATTTCGTTTCACTTATATTACGAGTTTTGAGTAATTATCTCCATTTTTAAACAATGGAGTTGTAATGAGCTACATGTAACAAGTTCAAAAAAATGGGGTAATACTCCTCACCCTCTGCCCTGTTGGACTCTAACTCCAGCGCACATGTGCCATGACATCCTCTCTCTAACGCACAATTTCACGGACTGAACGGAGGTGTGATCTCTCTGCTCGAGAAGAAAGCCACACCCGAGAAAAACAGGCGAAGGTGACTCCGCGCGTCTAGTTATCATTTCCTCCACCTGGGCTCTTCCAGAATCTTCTACTAGTTCCCAGGGTGTCCACGATCATTCTACGCGCTGTCCGATCCCGTCCCTTCCACTCCACTTCTCCTCCCTTTCCCCTCCTTTCCCCCCACTCTTTGTGTACATGTCAGTTTGTGTGCTCACTATATATAGGGATGTTTCGCTAGTATCGTTACTCTTTGTACCGTAGGCTTGCAGAAGGTGAGAGCGGCAAATTAAACTAAGGGTTAATTAAAATCATCAAAACTCTCTTTTAGATAAATATGGGGGGATCTCTTAAAATGGTTGATTAAAACTTGTAAATTTAGATGGTCTATTATGGGAAGGGTTTGTTGGGTATCAACGGGGTTAATCTGTGACCACGTTTTATTTTTAATTTAACGCTATGGGGAAACTTGCATTTTGTTCAAATGTGAACTTGCTTTCTATGTTTGCCACCAGGCGTCTAACCTTGGGTTGCACTCTTACCGCCATTCTGATCAAATTTGTTTGGGTCATTTATTGGAAAATATATTATAGGGAAATTAACTTTGATAGCAAATTAATGATCCTTTACTATCATGTGAGAATCGCATACTTAAATGTTGACATTATGTATGTAACCATAGTTACCTTGGTTGATTTAAGTGGTCAAAAAGGGAAGCAGGCCGCCTTAAAATTAAATGGTTCTTTCTGACTCTGTGGTTATTTGTTAGACAGGGTACTTGCATCTAACACTGTTCTACTAACTCAATTCTATGCGCGAACTTTTCTGTAGTGCTGATATATTTTTCTTTGTGTAAAGCCCCAAAAGTTAACGCCACTATAGGCAAGCTAGTTTGATATTAATTAATTCGTCTTTGAACACGCTAGTCAAAATACATGTATATATACTTGTAACGTAATGTCCCAAAGTTTAGACATTTTTGAGTTTTCTTTGCTTAGTATTGAAGTCTTCCACATTAAACATTCTAGTCAATTTCATATTCATGAAATATTATGTTTTTATATTAAGTTTCCTTTTTTTATATTTTAGCCAATTCTCATGTTTATGAAATATTACGTTTACACTAAAGTTTCTGGTTTAAACAATTTATTTAATTTCATATTCATGAAATTCATGTTTTATAATAAAGTTCCTGGTTTAAACTTTCTAATCAATTTGATATTCATGGAATATTATGTTCGAAATGAAGGTTTCTGATTTAGGCTGTCTAGCCAATTTTGTATTCATGGAATATTATATTAATAGTGTAGTTTCTGATTAGGACATCCCAGTCAATTTTAACGTTCATAGAACGTTATGCTTAATATTAAAGTCTCTGACTCTTATCATTCCAGTCGATTTTCAAATCTTACGATATGTTGTGTTTGTTATCAAAGTCTTTGACTTTACACGCTTCAACCGATATTGTTATATTTATAACATGTCAATGTATACCAACAATATCTTATGTTCAATAAAATATACTGTTATTCTCTTGTAACTTCCTGATTATTATTTCTGGGAACAAAGATGGTTAGAGAGTGAGAAAGTCCATGCGGAGTTCCGTACCATTTATTTCTATATGTTGCGAAATTACTTACTCTATGGCATGAGAAACTTGAAATTTCATTGCTGCTCTTCCATAATTACACCAATTATCTCTATCTTGAGCTAGTTTTATCCAGTACATCTCATTACACCCTATCTCTTTTAGATCAATTCTAAAGTTAACCTCCCATCTGCGTTTAGGTCTTACCAATGATCTCTTCCAATATGATTTGCCAAAATACCCTGAACACGGTTATAGATTCTTCCATCCGCGTTGCATGTACTGCCAGCCGTAATCTACAATATTTGAATATTATAATAATTTTTGTTATTAGTACAGGGTATATAACTCATCATTATGTAACTTCTTCTACTCTCCAGTATTCTCGTCCATATTTTGTACCAAATAACTTCCTAAGCACCTTGTTTTCAAACAACCTTTTTCTTATAATCATTTAAGTTAAGTGACCACGTTTCACCCCTATATAGGAAAACCGGAAGAATTATTGTTTTGTATATTCTGAGTTTTACATTCTTTGAAAGCAGAAGTTTTGTCAACAACTTACTAACTGAGCAAGAGCATAAATTTCCCCAACTTTGTTCATTTCATAATTTTCATTCCAATATCGTTATTGCAGGTTAAAATCGTTCCTAATTATTTCGAGATAAATGTCTTAAATCACGTGACCTAAGATGTACTTATTTCAAAACTAAAAAGTGTCCTTTTTCCATGGTAGTGGTTAATGACAACTAGCAGAAGATGTAAAACGATTAAAAGAAAAACATAGTTAAAAACAAATAGTTTGATATGAAAGTATTGACTTCCGAAAGTGACAATAGATCAATATAATATTATGGTCTTGCAGATCCTATGATTTGGTGAATAGATACACGAGAGTAGATCTTGTAACTTTTGCTAGTTGTCACATACCACCACTCCTATGGCGAATTAACCGAAGAAAGCTTAAATTTTCTAGGCTACTTAGTGAAGCATCAGTGTATGTATAGTCTTATATTGTTTACTGTGATAAAAAAGGTTTTCTATCCGTTTTAATATTATAACTGTACAACATCCTCTATGTAAAAATGACCGTTTTCTTCTCGACGTCCTCGATATAAAGGCTGTCAGCCTTCTCCTTCCTTTTATACTCGGTGAATCTAGGGGTGAATGACCCCTCCACGTGTGGACTTGTATTCTTACTGATGTGCGTAGTAATAATAATCCCAGCGGGAAATGCGTGGAACCTCCCTTCATCCCCCACACGGTTTGTCTGTTTAATCAAGCCATCCCCTCCAACAACATCATAATGCTCTCTTTCAGATGGACATCTGCCATTTTACAAGAGGGGAAAAAACACTAGAAAGAAAGTAAGTGTGTGTTTAGTCACTGTGATACTATTATGTTAAAGGATACCAACAACAACAAAAATAACAAAACAGGCCTTTGTTAGAATACAGTCAGACAATTTTTTTTTATCATACGTAGATCTTGGTACAGCAAGTTTTGATTTCAGACATAAATTGCAATTGCTTAGGAGTGAAATTATAACCAACATTTTATTGACGCCTAATATTTATTAAGGGTTTTTATTTATTTTCATGCATATTGCAACCAAAACCGATGGGGAAGTGAAAAGAGGCGTCCTTAGTCTGGTCTGCTATTTACAAAGAGATTGATACTTGAATCTCCGTCGGGTGTACTTAAGATGATTATTAAAGGGATTTGCCCCTATTTCTCTACGCGAATGTGGGTACATTTAATATAAGTTTTATCTTCCTTGATTAGTGTATGAGACTAGCCCGTATCAGTAGTAAAAATAAACGGTGCATTAAAAAAAGACACCAAACAGATATATTCTATGGATTCTGAACTTTGTCTTCACTGGGGATTAGTTGTAAATCGAAACTAATACTTAGAAAATGCATTTTTACTTCATACCTATATAATGAACTTGACTAACAAATAATCATGACCTGAAAGCTAGTTTCATGTCTAGGTACTTTCACGTACAATATATCATTTCACGTCTTTCATGGGTGAAAAAATTATCTTTAGTACATTCAACTGGGATTCTAACCCTAGCCTCCTATCAGCGGCAAATCAGGCTATACGATATTGACGGCTTAGTGTAGTTCCCGTGCTCACTGACATAGTTTTTTTTAAGTAGTTAGGAAACCTTTTACTAATCAAACCAATGGATAAAATAAAACACATATTACAAGTTAAGATTATTCTTCAACATTTTACAAAATATTTCAATACTAAAATACCTACACTAGGTTCAATACCATAAATACAGATTTATTTTGTCTTATGAAATTACTCAATAGCTACTGATGTTTGTTGTATTTAGACCGTTTCAGCACTGTGTAATATTGTTATATTTTTGTTTAAAGTTCCTTAATTCTTTTTACTATGTCTCAGACAAGAGAAAAAGAGGAAAAATAAAATATTTTCCATTAAAATATACATTGATGGGCTTAAGGCTGCTTTTAATAAAGTCAAAATATACACTATTTACAAAAAGAATGAACAGATGTATTTTTAACAAATAATAGTTACATTCTACTTTCACTAATGAGAAAAAGATAAATTCTATATTATACTTGAGTTTCATTAAAGCTATAAACATGCGAGAGATTTCTTTAAATAAATGTTGCAATATACTGCCACTCAAAGTGAAACAATTCGTCCTTACAAGATTCAATCAATATAGGTTTTTGTATAAATTACACAGTGGTAAATAAAGACTTAAGAGCTTGGACCCGCACCTGTGGACACATGGACAAAGGTATCTGTCCTCATATAATATTGTGTGCAGGTGACGGGAAGGTTGGGGTTTGATTATAGGTAGGATGTGTTGAAGTGTTTTTTTGTTCCCAAAAATGGTTTCCAACTCTTTCTCCACGAAAGTGTGAATACTTTTCCTAATAATTATACCCTGCCCGCCTCGATGGCGTAGTTAGCTAACGTTCTAGTCGTGTTAAGCTAGACTGCCGGGGACGAGGAGATCGAGGTTCTAAACTTGGTTGAGTGAACTGGTTATGGTTTTCCACTCTCCCTCCAAGCAAATGCGGATTCACTTCCTATAAATTCAACCTTACCAATTCGTAATCCATTAGCGTAATTAGTACTTAAGAATATAACTCAAATGGGTAGTAAAACGTGGTGCTAAATAAAACTTCAAAAATTATACCTTCATCTTTATGCTGTTATAGTAAATATTCGGATAGCTCGAATGGGTAGTAGGACGCGATGCTCCTGATAAAAGTCTTCCTTTGTACCCACCATCAAGCAAATCTCACTTTTCCTTGATTTAACGACTTTATTACCTTTCTATTGACAGCCTTTGATCTAGTGGCCATATTTCCTGGATACAGATACAGAGGTCCCGGGCTCAATCCCAAGAGCTTCTAGATTTTCTTTAAATACGTGGGTCTGAAACTGGGTCAATTCAGCTTTATGAGGACAATTGAGGAACTACTTATAGAAAAGTAGCGGCTCCGGTCTAGAAAACTGAGATAAGTTAGCCGAGGATTCGTTTTACTAACAACATGAGATCCTCTATCCACAATTGTGGGCACCAACTTTACCAACATGCGGCGGTCGCTTGGTCGGTGGAATTTTTTTAATTAATTTTCTATTAATTTTGTTTTGATCAATTCTATGTACTTGTGTATTATTATATATACATACAAATTCAAGGTATAGTATATTTAATATCGATCATAAAAGTATTACTACTTCTAATTAACACAGTTCATTAGTCAAATAGCTTATTTTTAATTTCAAAGAACCTCATGTAGATTTTACGTATAAAATCAGTGAAAGATTAATTTAGATTACCATCTATTCAATATTAAAAATGTCATCTTCAAATAAAATGAAATATAAGCTTTTTTTAAAAAAATCTTCTAATAAAGTTTTGGATATTTTTACAACTGAAGCGTTCGTTATTTATATTTATTATTTTATATTTCCGTAACAGGTAGACGTAAAAGAATATATAAAAAATAAAACACCTAAATTAAACTATTACATTTTTTTCCATGTAATTTATATCATGACATTCTTGAGATTTATGTGCACCATTGTGGACAAATAACATTGAACATAAAATGTTTGATGTCGTTTAAGAACTGTATTTCTTAAACTTTTGAAGGTTGACATGAAGTATAAAGATATCAAAGCAATAAAAACAAACAAACAATCCAAGAGTGAACTGTCGAAATGTCAAGAAAATGATTCTGGGAGATTAGAAATACGGTGCACGCTCGTTACGGCTGTAGCCACGACTCGTAAATTCAGATTGACAAATTTAATATTGTTTGGAAAAAGAATCTTCTAGCAAAACCTTATTCGTGTCCTTATTTCCTCTTTCGTTATGGAAACGTCCAAAAATCTACTAGCTCTCAGTGTTATAAGCCAACTAAAAAATCTTCTTAATACAATATTCAAGAAGTATTTAGCTTTTATAGTCCAATAAGAGAACGAGGATAAAATATAAATTTGTTTAATTTTCATTTTCAGAACATAAATAAGCTTTTATATATTTGTGTAAGACTGGAATGAATAAATACTAAATTAAAATTTTGAGTATTTAAATTTTACCCATAGTTTACATGTCTATAAGTCATGAAAGGTTAATCATTTACACAAGGTTTGATGAAAACACGTTTACGTATTTTGACGAAACTGCTAATACAAATTGAATGCCACCACCCTAGTGTTTGTAGCTCAAATGAGACATATTTATTATGAAAATAAAATTACATTTAAAAATAGTAAAAATATATTAAAATGAAAATAAATTGTGATATCAATTTATGTTTTGGAAATTTATGTTTTAGTTCATCTGTGTCTTACTATCTGTTGGGACTATCCATAAAATTTTCATCAGAGAGGTAGGGAAGAGAAAGGTAAAACATTTGAGGAAACGTACCCGCATTTTCGTGTGGGAACCAATCGCAGCACACCCTGTTGGTATTTGAACCCTGACCTCCCCTTCACTGGCAAACTAGATCAGACGTGGTTGACGTCTCAGCCCACGTGAACACCGATGAAGGTATATTAAAGATATTTGGAAAAAGTTTAATTATATTTCAGCTAGTTAACATGGAATTTAGAAAATAGTTGTTTGATGTAGAAGCCCACTCTACTTTGTGTGTATGTTTTTAACACTTATTTTTATTTAGATTCCTTGAACTTGATGGCAAAGTCTTTGTAAAGTTGCAAAAATCTATGTATACTAACTATCCATGAATAAAGAAAGAAGAATTTATACGATATGTGCTCGAATATGCGTGGAGGAAGAGCTGGAAACGATTCGGTAAACATCATACACAGTACACCCGGTCAGGATTCGAACAACCGTCTTCCCATCACCAGCAAACGAGACTAGATGAGCTTCATAGTCTAGTGCAAACTATATATTTTTTAATTGACTAATACAATGATACTGAAATTAGATTTTATAGTACTAGTAATGATATATATATAATAATAATACATAAATGTTTATATTGTTCGTTTAATGTTGAGTGTCACTCCTAGAATTGGCCAAGTAAAATATGAGTGGAAGTGCTCCGGTAAATCACGTGAACAATTTAATAATATTGGCCGATGATTTGCTTGAAGGATTTCCGTAAGACCTTTAGCTATGAATTTTAAATAATTGTAGTGAACTATTTATCCTTTTATAATCGTAAATGAAGAATAGAGCTTGTAATGTTAACATGTAACAATAAAAGTATTTGTTCGACGTCAACGTGTCCAACTATTCAAAACTCATTAAATTAATGAAATTTTTAAGTGACACTATCAAAATTCGAAAAACTATATTTAAAATAAACTACATTTTATCTCTTTATGAATTAACGTCACAACGTTTAGAACACGTGACAATTATGTAGTTATTATTACATTATTAACATAAAAAGAGATTTTTGGGACAATCTTAGTTATTTTTTAAAAAACTACCTCTTTGGATATGTCCTAATTCTTTCATTAATTTGTTGACTATTTTTCTCAGATAAATTATGAATAATTATTTAAGTGATGTTTTACAAAATAATATGTATCAGTGTCACCTTACTTCTTCATATAAATAATTGAATTTTGGCACTTATACTTACTTATGAACACAATCTAGAAACCCCATATTGAAGAGATAATACATTTAGCTTACGTAATTAATAATAAACTATGAACACTCTCTAGAACTAGGGTGGGCAACCCTATCGCCATTTCGCCATAAGTGGTGAATTGGCCATAGAATTGTGTCGAATCTGAGTTTGTCCAGCTCTCACGGTGAAATAAACTTTTTCCTGAATGCGTATGTGGGCTTTAAATTGAAATAATTCCTCAAGTTCATTGAGTTCAGATAGCCGGCCAATGTTTGTGCAACTTGCCAGTCAAAAGGATTGCCAAATTTCGCAATAAATTGTTTTACATTTTCAATCTGAACAATTTTTGTATCATTTTCTTCTGTGGTAGTTGTAACCGAATTGTCAAAGTGTACAGTACATATTTTTGAATAAACTTGTTCAAAACAGTGTGTCGTTTTAAATGTTCAATCGAGTTATCTTAATTTCTCAAGCTTTACATGGTGTGGCGAGTTTCATTCCTCATTCGTCGCACCTGTGGCTACATTGAAAAATATGTTGCCCCCCTCTGCTCTAGAAATTCAAAATTAAGTAAGAAGAAGGTAAGAAAATTACACAAGCATATAGAAATTCAGGTCTTACGTCAAACTGGTTTTTTAACCAAATGATAATGAGACGTGTTTTTAACCAAATATTGATAGGCTGACATGTTTATCAACACCAAAATACTTTTAATTTTAATACATATAAATATTTACTAAGTAAATAATTTTTAATAGTCACTTATAATATGCATATTCAAATATGTTATGAAATGCATTGTCATGAAATTAGATAGACCGGATACATTCTAGAATAAACCATTACCTTACCCCAAACTAGAAAATAAACTTATCTTGTATGAAGAGCTTAGATACCAATTTAGAATTTAGCATTACATTTTAAAATACTTTTTATACCATCCTTATAATTAATTGCACAATTTTCAAGTTTTACATATTATAGACATTTATAAAATTATTTTATTAAAATTCAACCTCTAATATAGTATTGATATTTACTAAATGGCTTGGAGTAAAGACATTTTAACATTCCCTTAAATTGGAAATAAATCCTGAAAGCTTTAGCTCTTTGGAAGACGTCCAAATTATCCTTTGAAATATGGAATGCAATAATTTTTTTCAACTTTATATGAAAGTTTAAACTATTTGGACTGAAGGGAATTATTTTCTTTTAATAATAACCTCTTCAAAAATGTTTAGCAATCAAACGTGTTTATAAATCAGTATAAGTTCTTATTTTATAGATATGTTTCAAAAACTACGAAGTAAATCCTCAATAAATCCTCTTAAAGCCGAAAGTTTATATAGCATCTTATAATTAGAAAACTAGGCTAAATTGTTACTTTTTATTGGTTTAGAATAGTTAATTTAAATCAAAATTACCCACACGTGGACCAAACGTCAGGATCATCTATTTAGGTTTGCCGAAGACTTGAAGATAGGGGTTCGAATATAGGTTGGGAGTACTGAGTGTTTAAAAAAATAATTCTCCCCTCTATCTTCTAGAAAATGTAGGTACATTTCCTCTAAGCTATGCCTTACTCGTCCTTAATCCTTTAGCGTAATTAAAATACGTAAAACGCAGACTGGAAGAATAAGTGGTGGTGGAGGAAAAAAAACAAAAACAAAGGTATAACCAGTCTCCAACTTTAATATCTCAACAAATTTGTGGATAAAAGGGGATAATAAAAGCTGGCAATTCTGATTTACAATAATTTAAGCTTACACTTAGTAACACTCAGCATTCGTTGGAATCATTACTAATGATTTGTTGAAAGGACCAAATATTCTAAAGTTGCCTTGTTATTTTACTAAACATACTATTGTAATAAGAATAAATTTAAGAATAAATTTGTCTATTTTTAAAATAGAAGACCAAATTCAATGCACCAATTAAATAAATATAACATTCTGAAACTATGTGGTGGTTGATGAAACGTGTTTAAATTCAAGTTCAATAGTATACTATTTAATTATAAATATAAATTAGAGCTCCATTTCTCATAAGTATAGCTATAGGAGTAATTTAGGTCTGTGTGCGTGAAACATACGGAATTTTATTTTAAGTAAAGATTATGCATAATTATTTTCTTATTAAATACATAATGACCTTAAAAGGTTAGAATACTAATTGGAGGGGCTAGCATTTTGCTATATTATATTTATACTCAGAAATCGGTTTCCATGACATTAACTGACAAAAATCAATGAGGACTATACATGAGTATATAGTGCTACCATATTTATGATCTAGGCGATCCCGAGTAAATTAAATAAAATAAAATTACACTCTCCAGTGTAATCTTCCTTTTTTTTTACTCTAACTTGTACGGCTACTTTAATTTATGGTGAAACAATTTATGAGAGTGAATTTATCCACCAGCATTTTTAAGTATTATTTATAACGTTGACTAAAAATACCAGACAAAAAAAGAGGAGCTTCAAATACCATCTTGAAAAGTCAAGCAAATCAATTTTCGCCTGTCCCTAGAGTTGTATTACATTTGTAAGTACCTGATATAAGCTAGTCAGTTACTTAAAATATTTCATTTTTAATTGAAGAGTGATTACTGAAGGTTCTTTAGTAAACA
>CABFWO010001820.1:0-34307 GCA_902155825.1 Timema genevievae
CTTGGAGGGAGAGATACCGGGTCTAGAGTGGGGGATGAACGCCGCTGGAGGGTAGTCTCGCACTCCCTTGTAAACACACGATGTTGGTGTGTAACACTGGACTTGTGAACTTGCAGCTTTCCCCACCACTGATAAGAGACTGAAGAGCTCTCTGGCCGTTCAAGGTCGGGCGCCTTTACATACCTTCTGAATTATACGACACATCTCCAGTGATACAGTAGTTAGACTTTCAACCCGCGGGCCAAACTGCACATCAAAAATAGAAAAAATTGCAAAATGACCAAAATGTAAAAAAGAAGGAACAATTGAGTAAAAATAGTAAGAGGGCAAAAAGGGAAAATGATAAAAATGGCAAGAACTAGATTATAAAAAAGTATATGGTGTAAAATTGCTTTTATAAAACGCTAAAAAGATTTAAAAAAATTCTTCAAAAAAGGGTAAAAGGGAAAAGGGGATAAAAATCGCAAACGAGGTGGAAAGGTTGAAGAGGGGGAAAGGGGAAATAATAAGGGGAAAAAGATAATCAGGTTTAAAAGATGTAAAAAGTTCTAAAAGAACAAAATGTGTAAAATGGGTAAGAATGGTAAATGGGGTAGAAAGGTTAAACAAGGTAAATGCGGTAAAAAATTGCTAAAATAAGTTTTATTAGATTTAATAAAAACCCTAAAAAACCATTATTTATACTGTTACACTCTTCTTTCTTTTTATTAGAACCAACAGACAAGAGTTCAAAGTATTGTGTATAGATAAGTTATAACTTTATCTTTAAAGAAATTTCTTCTTTAAAAACACGTTTGGATTCTACATTATTTCTATTTGGACATAGTCAGCCTACTTTAGCACTTTGTATCACAATTATTTAAACCAATAAAGGATTTATATTTAAACATAATTTAAGGTTTGGTTTCTATTCCCTGTGGTTTATTTTATTTATTAAAAACATCAAAGATCTTTTATCTATTCCCCATGCGAAGGACGGATACATTAATTAGTATTAATATATAAGGGTAATAATTATTTTATCACCATACATTATATCTGTTTAGGCTATACGTTTGTACTACCTGCGCTTATGTGTTAGGAATGAGGAAGGTTGATTTTAAAGGAAGTGGACCAACATTAATGTGAAGGAAGAGTGGAAAACCCATTAAGAAGAAACTAATCGCAGTACACCTAAACTAGGATTCGAACCCCACTCTCCATATGGTCAGTGGTCCAGCCTAATGTAAGAGTGACGCTTCAAATAATTGGATCATAAAAGTGGGTATTAGTGTAGTAAAATAAGATAACTAGTTAGTTAATAGTAGCTACCAAGATACATGTGTAGTTATTATATTTATAAGTGTAGTCAAATTAAAAAACTAGTTAGTAGTAGTAGCAGATACCTAGATACATATGTAGTTATTATATTTATAAGTGTCGTCAAATTAAATAACTAGTTAGTAGTAGTAGCTACCTAGATACATATTATATAGTTATTATATTTATAAGTGTAGCTAAATTAGGTAATAAGTTGGTAGTAGTAGCTACCAAGATACACATGTAGTTATTATATTTTAAAATGTGTAGCTAAATTAGATAATTAGTTGGTAGTAGTAGCTACCTAGATATATATTATGTAGTTATTATATTTATAAGTGTAGCTAAATTAGATAATTAGTTGGTAGTAGTAGCTACCTAGATACATATTATACAGTTATTATATTTATTAGTGTAGCTAAATTAGGTAATAAGTTGGTAGTAGTAGCTACCAAGATACATATGTAGTTATTATATTTATAAGTGTAGCTAAATTAGATAATTAGTTGGTAGTAGTAGCTACCAAGATACATATGTAATTATTATATTTATAAGTGTAGCTAAATTAGATAATTAGTTGGTAGTAGTAGCTACCCAGATACATATTATGTAGTTATTATATTTATAAGTGTAGCTAAATTATATAATTAGTTAGTAGTAGTAGCTACCAAGATCTATAATATGTAGTTATATTTATAAGTGTAGTTAAATTCTGTAGCTAGTAAGATATATACTCAGGCTATTCACATTTAATTGCAATGATGGTGTAGGTACAAGGAAGAAAGAATTGAATAAATTAACCCGCATTTGAGAGGAGGAAGATTATGAATCCATTTAAGAAAAACATCTTCCTCAGTACAACAAACCTGGTTTCAAATCTTGACTTACCACCACACTGAATCATCTTGTGCCTACTGATGCAAATATAATTATAACACAAGTTTTAGTTGTATATTCTATCTGTAGCTCTGCAATTCCCCTGTAGATATAATCCATTAATTACTATTAGGATTGGTCTATGATAGTCTTTCTATATAATTAATTACGTTTTGACTTCCATAAACTATAACTTATTTCACTGAAAAGTGTGAAACTAATTTTTCTAGAGAAATGAAATGAATTAATAATGACATTTAAGAGGGAATCAAGTATTACGTAAGAAATTATTGTTCATTTTGGACTGGCTCCTCCCCTTTGTAAGCAAAAATAAGCAAAAGCCCGAACTCCCCTTAACCACCGTAATGTTTACTTAAAATATATATTTACATATATCTATTAAATAAATGTAAATTTAGTTTTTAAGATTATGCTCGTAAACATTTCCGAATATTTATATTTGCATAATATCCTCGCCTTACATTTTTTTTTTCAAAAAATTATTTTGTATACTTTTTATTTTTGTTAATATGTTTTGGATAGTGCAATTAATAAAATCCATACACAAAACTAATAAAAATTAGATTATGGCTAAAATATAGAGGAGAAAACTACTTAGTCAACAAGTTTGCTGTAGTATTATTCCCTTCTCAATTAATGTTCTAAACATTATTATTGTTTTTTAAAATTTTCATTACTAATGTATTTTTATAATATATTTTTTCTATCTTTATTCTTCTATATCAATTCAGTAGGCTATTATTTTCCGACACAGATTAGATAAACAGACCTGTAACTCTTCCGAACAACAACCTTGAAAAAACTGATCCTTGAGTGTAAAGAGGTCTCTTGTTTATTGTAAGCGAGTGTCTAGACTGCTGTAGTATAAAATATACTATCTGGATTGTGAGCTGAATGTGTGTGTGTGTGTGTGTGTGTGTGTGAGCATGTCAGTGTTAGAAGTCATGTTACGGACAGCTTTATGTCAGAGAGGAGCCCCAAGGAGGAGCAAGGCCCGTTGTACCGGCACAGTGATAATAACTAGAGCGATCTTTTGTGAGATAGAGGAAGTACATTTCAGTCCATTAGCGCTTAAATCCCAATTGACCTTTCTAAAGCTATTCCCTGGTAGATTGAGAGTGACAAATATATACATACAAATTTGCTACTGTGAATGTGCTGAAAGTGATGAGTTTGTAAAGTCACCGGTGATTCTACAAAGCCACTGGTTCACTTGGGGAATGTAAACACTGTATTAACTATTTCACATACTTGCCGAACCTTTTACAAAATCACCGGTGAGTTTACAAAATTATCATCAACCAGCAGTGAATGTTAATAAGTAACGTCAAGACTAGGTTTGGCTAGGTTATTTTAGTATAGACAAGTTGGATTAGCTCAGACAAGCTTAGTCTAGCTTATTTTAGCTTATTTTAGGTTATACTAGGTTAGTTTAGGTTAGTTTCGCTTCATGTTCTATGTTTTTATCTACATAGACTTGATAGTTTATGAAATCACCAATAAATGTAGATAATACAGTTCATGTTTCATACATTCATAAAATTGCATTGGGAAATTTATAAAATCACTGGTAAATTTAGATAAATCTTATCATTTGTTAAATAAAACATCGCCTTCGGCGATTATATACATTCACTGGTTATTTTACAAAATAACGAAATCAGAACATTTACAATAGCATATATATTATTTTATTTACCACCATATCTTACCACCTGTTCGGGTTTTACGCAAATGTACACATATTAAGGGCCGTTTTAAGAAAATGTGAGGCCCAGGGCAAAAAAATCTAAGGGTCCCCCTTTGTACAGAATTTTTCAGTTTTAGCACTAGGCCGTTATATTATATTGATACGTACTCGGTACTTATGCTACTTAATAATTTCTCGTGTTTTATGGAATATTGATTAATCCATTAAATGAATGTACTTCATTAAATGCAGATAAATTAAGTTAACAAAAGTAAAATCCTCTTTGTACCATTGCACTGTTAGATTTCTGTAGACCTATAGCAGTAGCAGAATAGTGGCGTATTCTACTGTACTGCAGCACATTACTCGAATAAATTAAATCTTAAATTAGATAGTTACAGTTTTCAGGGATCTGGATAGGAATCCTATCATTAGGTGAATACTTATTGCTGTAAATTATTTGTACACTATTTGATGCGAAATTTAGAATAATAACTCTAATTGAATTTAATAATTTTGGGGGGGAATGTAGCCCCCTAGAATAAGAGGCCTGGGGTAATTTCCCCCTTATCCCACTAGACGTGGCCCTAAACATATTACGTTAGTGTGGGAGAGATGATGAAGCTTGAATTTAGGGGAAGTCTACCCACATTTACGTGGAATAAAACTATAAACAGATTTACCAAAAAATTATCTTCAGTACACTCGATTAAGATTCATATTCCAATCACCCCGCTATCGGCATACTAGCTTGTTGGGAGAGTGACGCCTTATACCATGCGGCCAATGAAGAGGGTGAGGGTGATACATTGTTTAGTGATAGGGTTATTAACGCTCACCCTTGAGACACGGGTTCAAATACAAGTCAGTTGTACTGGTATTAGTTTCTACAATATTTAGGTGTACGTTTTGCTACCTATCTAGTTTATCAACATATTTACACTAATGAGGTAGGAATAAGGAAGTCAGAATTTTAGAGTAAGTGTACTTGCCATTTAATGAAAGTAGAGTGAAAAATAAATTTGGTAATAATCACCCTCATTACACCCGTAAGAGATTCGAGCCCTAACCTTCCAGTCACTGGTAAAACAGACAAGATGAGTTCGACACCTCAGCCCGCACGCCCGTTGATGGCTCTTTTCTAGATCGTTTTCCACTATTCTTTGAGCATTAAACTGGTTCATTTTATCATATGTCACTCTTTTTAACCGGTTCTAAGATTAAAGTCAAGTATTGCGCAAACATACAATAAGACACTTAGCATCGAAAAAAGAGGACAAAGAGCTAAAAGCCCATTGAAGGATTAAATACGTATTCTATTTTTAGCACCGCGTCTTCTTACCAATTTGGGTTATACGCTTGTATACTAATTACGCCAATGGTTTTAGGGATTTGGAAGGCTATATTTAGAGGAATTATAAAAACATTTTCATGCAGGGATAATGGAAAACCATTTTGGAAAAACTACCCTCAGTACACCCAACCTAGATTCGAAATTTAATCTCCCAGTCATCGGCAGTTTAGCCTAAAATGAGAGTGAAGCGAAGCGTTAGACCATGGGGCCACTGTAGCGGGTAGTACGTAATTAAATATTTAAAACGTAGTGTTGTTACACCGTAAAAGAAAATCCCACTAGAAGCATTGCCTGAAAAACAATAAAGATCTCCCATGCCCTGTTGGATCAGTTGGTCTCTTTACTGTCAAGGTAGGGGGAAGGACAGTAAAGAGACCCCCTCGTGTGCGACACATCCCATCTACGTCTGTCTATTTGAACATCATCTCTTCTTCCAGACAAAGATTGTCCACATTAGTCAAAATGTTTGGTGCCCCATTGTCTTTGGGTTATTATTCATCGTCTCACAAATGTCCGTGTACCTTGTCTTGTCCGTGTCTTACCGGGTAAATAACTCGCGCACCAAGGAAGCCGTTCACGGGAGGACGTTTCAAATAACAAACAACGAACTTAACTTGAAACACAGAGCCCATTTTAGGGTTCATCTACTACCCAGCTAAGTTAACAACGGATGTGGGAATAGTGTGGACTGGGAGTGAATGAAAGAAGGGGATAAGAATAAGTAAAGTCACTGACTCACTGACTGCAGCGCCATCCAGTGACACTAACATTGCATGGAAATAGAATACAAACTAAGGACCTACCTTAGAGTTGTAGTTTCATTAGCATTATTATGTTGATTAAACATGTTTTTAGAAGAAAGTATCTAGTATAGGGAAGCTTTGGCATGATCTTGGCTACCATTTACTAACTATAGCAAAGCTAATTGTTGTCAATTATATTATTGTCTTCCCCCCCCCCTCCCCCACTCGTGGGTCCTTATTGTCAGGACGGGTTGCAGCCAAAGATGGATACGGCAACGGGATATGTGTTTGTGGGTTCGTAATTTATATACGGCTTTGGTATTTAGGGTTTATTATACTTTGTACTACTATAAAATGTGAGTTTTTTAAGAAGTTACTAAAAATATATATAAAAAGGATTTGAAAATACTTTACTCAGGAGCTCATGACAGAATATAGTAAGACAGTATAGTAAGAAATGCTTAATCAATGGCATGACTGACCCTCTAGGTGATCCTACGTGGATAAGAACCCCAGCACCCTGGGTGAGACGGTATCCAACCAGTACACGTACTCGATGGTCTGGCGTCGTAGCCCACGTAGTCACGAAAACGGGCAAAGTGACCCTTTAGACTCGTCAGCCCCGAAAAGCTCTAAAAAAGAACCATATATACCATGAATTGGCCTGATTGCCAACAACAATGCTGACACGCTGTTTTTAATAATCAGCCGTTACGTCCTATTGTTTAATCACTCATCAAAACATGTTGAGACACTAGTTCTGTCCCTCACAATTCACAACATTGCAATGTTAAAATAAACAAACTCAATTTATGTCATGTTGACGACATTATTAATGCTTAGAATAAAAACAAATACACAACCTCTGGCTTAAGATAGTTTTAAACTTTAAGGAAACCACAAATGCTTTTTTAGGCATTTTTGTTTTGTTTTTGATAGTTTTAATTTTTTCCGCTCTCCACATATTACTGCCCATACAAGGTATATATAGATTATCACTAATAAGGTTAATATAGTATGGATGGTTTGGAATGCTAACAGATATCAAGAAAGGAATAAGCTACAAAAAGGATAAAGGAAAACGGTCAGGACTGAGGAAAATGACAGACGTCCAGTTGATACCTGAATCAATAGAGATGCATATAAGAAGAAGAATTAGGATGAATATTAGAGGAAATATATCTGTATTTGAGTTAAGGGATTGTGCGAATCTATCTAGGTAAACCATTTCTAAATCTCCCGGTCATTGTAAAAGTCAGAAAACCTGTCTATCTACGTTACTCATATGAATTTCAACATATTTGTCAAAATTTGAGATCTTTCTATGGGCATGTTAAAGTGACTCAATTAGGCCTACGGATCACATGCTAAATAAAAATAAAATGTTTCAGTTGCGCAATCAAGTTGGTAAGTCAAAGTCGAAGTACTATCCGTTAGGTCCAACCGAAAGAACTATTCAAAGTTAACGGCACGTAGAACGTTTGGTGCAATCTGGAACTATCCTTGCTGAAATACATGAGTTACTTGAACCAGGTTGGTACAGGACGTTTGGTGCAATCTAGAACTATCCTAGCTGAAGTACACGGGTTACTTGATACAGGTTGGTACAGGACGATTTGGTGCAATCTGGAACTATCCTTGCTGAAATACATGAGTTACTTGATACAGGTTGGTACAGGACGTTTGGTGCAATCTAGAACTATCCTAGCTGAAATACACGGGTTACTTGATACAGGTTGGTACAGGACGTTTGGTGCAATCTAGAACTATCCTAGCTGAAATACACGGGTTGCTTGGACCAGGTTGGTACAGGACGTTTGGTGCAATCTAGAACTATCCTAGCTGAAGTAACACGGGTTGCTTGAACCAGGTTGGTACAGGACGTTTGGTGCAATCTGGAACTATCCTAGCTGAAATACACGGGTTGCTTGAACCAGGTTGGTACAGGACGTTTGGTGCAATCTAGAACTATCCTAGCTGAAGTACACGGGTTGCTTGGACCAGGTTGGTACAGGACGTTTGGTGCAATCTAGAACTATCCTAGCTGAAGTACACGGGTTACTTGATACAGGTTGGTACAGGACGTTTGGTGCAATCTGGAACTATCCTAGCTGAAATACACGGGTTACTTGAACCAGGTTGGTACAGGACGTTTGGTGCAATCTAGAACTATCCTAGCTGAAATACACGGGTTGCTTGAACCAGGTTGGTACAGGACGTTTGGCACAGTTGTGAAATTACCTGGTAGCCAGTCCTACTTTGTGTGTTTGTTTACTTCTGGTTCACATTTTTATAGCCAGTGTATGTCAGTTGGTCCAAAATAACTCCCATTTACTCACTTATACTGTGCCAAACGTACTGTATAGATTGGTACAAAAAGGTCACTTTTAGGGAGGAATGTGCCAAAACGTCCTACGGCCAGATAAGAAGAGCCGGATCAAATTCGAGGATGTATTACTCTCCAAATTCAAGCCAGGAAAGAATGTTTCACCAATTCAAAGCTAAAGAGTATTATTCATAAGGTCAATGTCAAAGTAGTAGTAGTAGTAGTAGTAGTAGTAGTAGTAGTAGTAGTAGTAGTAGTAGTAGTAGTAGTAGTAGTAGTAGTAGTAGTATTCACCAAGAAAAATCCAAATAAATTATACTAGCCATGTCAGAACCAGTGAAAAAACTACTAAGGCCACTGAAAAGATATTATGTCTAAAAAAAAGTATCTTTGTAATTAATGCGTTTTAGCAGAATTTTTGAAGCTGATAGTAATCATCCGGATAATATTTCTGATATTAATCTTTCTTTAGCGAAGTGAATAATCATATTACAGCTGATTTTTTAAATGTCATCACTCTCTCAAATGGTTTGATTATAATATAAAATATACACTACACTCATTATCCTCAAAATAAAAATAACGCTGGCATGTGAAGTTAACTTTTTAATTACAAAAAATTAGTTGTAATAAAAAAGGTTTGTAAAAGCCAATAAAGCCCCGTAGGCCCTAGATATGACATATTATTTAAATTTAGTTGGCTATGCTATATAATAATAATTATATTTTGGCTCTTGAAATAATACAGCCCTATTTATACACACAATATATTGACATAAGTGTTATAGTATATATTTAATATTTTTCCTTAGAGGATTTAGGGCACCATTCCTCTAGATCAACGCTCCAATGTTCTACCAACTGAGCAATCTAGTGAATTGTTTAAAACTCAGACATATTCGGCAATACATATTTCTTCCACTGACTGTGATTGTAACTAATGGTTCTCCTCATACTACCATTGAATACAAACCATTGCTGTTAGTGGCACTAATGACTTATTTAGTGATTTTTGTTGGAGATTATTCTGTTAAGAGCCCACATTAGAACTAACATATTAGAGAACTAATTGAGAAATCCACTGGTCAAATGATCTGACCGAGAAACATTTGAAAAATCTATATTATTATCATATAAAATGTTCTGAATGAACTGAAAGGTATGGGAGATGATTGCTTTTTCTTTTTAAATAAAGATAATATGCATATATATTGAAGCCATTTTGAAAATATTGTTTTAAATAGTCCTACATTGAAGTTATTTTGTGTTTGGTCTTATTTATTTGACTATCAAACAAGGATAATGAATATTTAATGTATAGGATTAGACCTAAATCAAATTTGTGAATATTTAAATTGTTTTAGGCTGGTCATTCTGAAGAAGAAATAAAAACACCTTTTTGGTTTTAGTAGTAAATGATCCGTCACCAAAAATTGTACTCGATGCAGTCTAACAAGGCGGAATACACGGGGTTACGTGTTTTGAAAATTACCCACGTTAAACTGTATAATTCAAGTAGATGTGGGTTTGGGGGGGGGAGGGGGAGGGTCAGGGGGGCAACTTCTTAGCTGGCCACATGTACAACAATAGGGAAGTATTGGCGAACGATATGGGGTGAGAGACCCATAATTCACCGTGGTGTTCAGACAGGTCTACCAACTGGAGGTGTTAATTTTCATACCATCACTTACCTCCCCAATAGCCCCCCTGTATGTACCCCCCGCGACCAGGGGGACAGTCTGGTTGAAATAAAACTCTCAACAATTGATAAACACTTGTGAGAGGTTAGACAAGTAACTGTGTTGTAAATCTGTTAAATATAATTTGATATTCAAGTGTAATTTTTTTAAAAATAAGGCTCTTATAATGAACCTAATTGCAAAATAATATAACATGGAGTCTGGAATTAATATGATTGAATACACAAGAAGGAAGAAATTGGTCAGTTCAAATCGTTATAATATATATTTTTATTATAATTTTTTAGGCCAAACCATTATACTGTAACTATAACGCTAAACAGTTGATGCCTACATTCTGCAAATTTAACATAAATGTTTTGTTTAAAATAATTGATCTCATTATATTTATTTTGAATATGCCCTTAAGCTTTCTTCTTATGTTAACTAAACTATATAATGTATATCTATATGGTGGGTAGGAAATTAGTACAAACCAGCATCAACAAAAATTTACATTTTTCTAGACACCACTCTCTGTAAAATCGGGCTTTCTTAAAATTCTAGTAAAGCTCCCTAACAGCTCAGTTTAGAAAAAAGAGATTTACTACACATTTTGGTCAGTTCTTGGAGTTCTTTCTCTTAGAATTTATTAATATTTTTATTTTAGCTACATCATAGTTGAATTAATCAAGACATTTAATTTAAACTTTTGGCATCCAAGATTTGACATAAGGTTTTGATTTAACTTAGAAGTAAAAATTTAGACCTAAACGTCTTGAAATTTTAAATCGTTGTGTCCAACACGTATCTGTTATTTTTTATTTTTAGCTGCAGCATCTTTATCTCCCATGTTATCTCAGGGTAGATAATAGTTGACTAATACACTTCAACGCCCGAATAAGAATCAAATCTCCATCTAATAGGTAAACATCTCCTGAGCTCTAACTAAATGACTTTAAATATGTTTGATTACCGTCTAATAACGATAGTAGTATTCCTTCCTAGCTCCGCTAGCTATATTAATATTATACGTAGAACGAATTGATATGCTTTCCAGTCTATATTTTTTTAAACAATAATTATAATTTTTAAATTAAATAAATCCAAATTGTCGGGGAAAAAAATCACTACTATCACAACATCAAGACACTTATGTTGATAAAAATATAAGCATATTTGATTTGATCACGCAGTGACACAGCTTTTATTAATAATCATGGTTTTATTTTGTGATGATAGTAATAAGTTTTTCACTTTTATACTGGCATGGCAGCAAAAAACATAGAGATATAATAGAGTCTGATCGACAAATGGAGTACCTGACTTGACACCACCAGGTGTGGATTTAATCTATTTTCTTATCTCCCCGTCTTACTACCTGTTCAGGTTATACTCGGATATGATAAGTACTCTAATAGAGTAGAGATGAGAAAGGCATAATTTGAGAGGTAGTTTACCCGCATTTGCTTGGAAGGATAGTGGGGAACCATTCAGGAAAACTACTCTCAGACCCAACTGTGGCTCGAAACGCAATCAGCCTGTCTTTAGCAGACATTTCTTACACGCCTTAGAGCATTCAGCCACTGAACTAGATATCTAAGCTACTAACATAATGTGTTCTAATATACATTTTACTGTGCTTTCATAGAATTGATGAAATTGTAAACAGAGGCATCAGTCTCATATTGTTTGATTTGCCGGTGATGTTGAGCTAGAGGTTTCAACTCCTGTCGGATGTGTGGGGGTTGATTCGTAGATTCATTAAAAAAGCATCCAATATTTTTCAGCCCAGAGACCTTCCTCCTCCTTGTGACATCAGTGTGAATATGTGGTGCACAATGCGATATTATGGGAGGTTATCTCTATAGCAAGCAGACTATATTTCAATAGATCACAGTCCTCTTCTTCACCATGGGTAGAGATACATACCGACATTGCAAGTGGAGCTTCGTGGGCACTGAACCATGCGGAAATGTGGTGTGTGTGTGTGGATGTGTGGGTAAAGCATGGTGTCGTGATCTCCGGACTACGGGGAGCACTGAGAGGTTATCCGCGGGGAGTCCCTCAACTCCTCAACCATTAGCTAGAATACTGGGAGCTAATATAGCACGTATATCACCTCGCACGTCCTACTATAGTGCGACTGGCGGAAAAGTAGCGCTGCCTCTTCGACATTTCGGCTATCCAACCACCCGTCTGTCCCTTTCAGGTCAGATAATCGGGACGCTACTGTATTATAATCTAAAAAGCTCTTTAATATCTTATTCTTAAAATTGAAAAAACGACACCTAGAAACGGGAATCTAACCCATGACATTTGGCTTAGTACGCCAATGCTATTACCACTGAGCTATCCAGGATTTGTCCCGTGCCCAGGGTCATTCGTCACTCATATTTTAAGGCAGAGTCTATGATGGACGTGCTAGAATCGTCGGCTACAAATGTGTGATTTTATTAATATCACGAGCTATCAGATAACGCAGCCACCCTCGACTCGGTAGTTGGCTTATTGCTGCCACTTTTACAATTATATAATTGTAAGGGATTGCATATTTAAGAATCAAATAGCCAAAGCTATTATGTATGCTTTTAGCGAGGATTAATCCATCTAGATATTATTTTTCAATTTTCAGAATATGATATCTAGATGGTGTAATGCTGACTAAAAGCATAAATAATAGCTTTGTCTATTTGATTCTTGAATATCTGTCATGAGCCTCATGGTATTTGACAAGAAACTTTGTTATTAATAGATAAAAGTACTGATAAATTATATAATGCCCATGACACATGTTCAAGAATTGTTGAGATTGCTAAACGTAGGAAATTAGACTGAATACATCTAATGAATTTATTTATTATTTATTTCTTTGAAATAAATAACGTGCACTTTCTGAAGCGACTGATTATATTAGCACACAAGAATTTCTATGAGCTAGAGCAAAAGGTCCTTCCAATCTTGCCGCGAAAGGTGTTTTAACATATATTCCAGGGTTATTTTGCATGCTACAATTGATATGGGACCAACGGCTTTACTTTCCCTACGAAGGAGGTTGTGCTACGTATTCTTATTTTTCAACAGCAAACCGTTGACCCCAGTTGGATGTGAACCCACGAACATCGTGTTCTGAGGCGAGAACTTACCCCAAGAGCACAAAATTCAACCATCTACAGCAGAAATATGATATTTTTTTTGGCCGAAATATGTTTTTGGTAATAAAAACAGAAAAAGAATCCAAACATAAGCTTCATTCCAACCCACCTTGGCCAAATATATCTGTTCGAGTAACTGAACATTTCTATTGTAAACTCTCGGACACTTTTGTTTAAGAACTCACGTAATATCTAAAATGACCAGTTTGGAGTGATACATATTTATCTCGCCACACATACTGTATTTTCAACGACCACATGGGCCCGATTCTCACGGGACTCGGTCCAGGTAAGGTCTTAAAGGTGTCAGCGGGCCATTGTTCTTCTTGAGTCGGAGGTGGTTCGTCCGTCTGTTCTTCTGCGCGATGGATGGAGATATTTTCACCACAATTGATGCCTTGGAAGACATGGCCCCTGCTCACATCTGTTGGCGTTGGAGGGAATATATATTTCACAGCTTAAGGCTGTCCGAGCCCTAACTGTTTTCTTAACCTTATCCGGGTTCTCAAGAGCCCAAACAACAACCCGGATAGCTCATAACTTAGGTAGTTAATACAGCTCAAACCAGGCTCCTCATCGTAGTGAAGTTTTCCGCATAGTTCTTAAGAAAACAGTGAGATTTAGAAAAATGAAACCATTCTATAATACATTTTATATATATATTAAAAATATAACTAAAATATCAACATTTAATAAACTAATCTCAAATTCTCTGTTGTCAAGTGAAGAATCTAGAACATAAAATTCCAGTGCGATTTCTGGTTCAAACGTAATCGTAACTAATCGTGACTAATAACCTGTTTAATCAGCAGTGAGATGGGCTCTTAACATGTTGCTGAAACGTATGACACAAGTAGGATCTATAGTCTTTAGAAGTGTTGTAAATTTTGAATCACTAGAAATCAACGAATGCTTTCGCAACAAGAAATTTCTAAGTGGAGTATTAAATATTAGATTTAAGAACCAGCTGATTTTATAAGCATAAGACTTTAAAATAATATTATTATTATTATTATTATTATTAGCACCGCGTCTTACTACCCGTTCGGGTTATACGCACTTACGCTAATGTGCAATGGTAGGGTGATTGTGAGATGAAATGGAGGACCTACAGTTTAACGTGGAATCCGAACCACGGTAGAGGCCTGGCATTCCTCACATTCACAAGTTGTGATTAACACACGTCTTGTCAGAGGTGAAGGAAGGGTTTGGCAATCAGATAAATCTCTGCCGGGACCGAGGATTGAACCCGGACCCTCAGCACAGAAGTCTGACACCTTACCCCTAGACCACCAGGTCACCCGACTTTAAAATAAACTTTACTTCAGTACAACTACGACAATCACTCGTACGACAATAGGTCAGTCACGTTGAAGAAGTAATTCCCGATTTTACATGATGATAATCTTTTGGCTATGCCGGGAATTGAAACCTGGTCTCCTACCAAAAGAACACAGAAGCGCTAATAACCGTGCTATATAGTGTCGGACCAGTAATGTTAAAGACTTAATCGTCATTCAGATACCAATAAAAATGGGAAAGCTCCATCACAGTTTCTGGCTTAAATTATTAATGAAGAACTACCCTGAGCACGGGATGAACCCGGGGTGGCTCAGTAATAGGGTGTTGACATGCTAAGTCAAGAGTCGCGGGTTCAATTCTCGTGCTTTAGTGTAATTTCTCAAATTTACGAATAAGATCCTTGTTGCTGCTATATTTGTGACCAATAGATCATTTCGATCTACCAAGCTCCGCAGTTCATGTACAGCTAATTTTACAAGCGTTAGCTTTCTCCATCCAGGTTGATCATGACATTCTAGGGAGAGCTGATTGATTCAATATATTGATGGTAACGACAAGAGCGATCACCCTTAATAGATATCTGGCACACATCTGGTTCCTGGAAGCCACCGTCTACTGGGAGGGTCTTGTCGGATCGGACCAAGGGTCAAGTCGTGGGAAGGATGGAAGTTACGACATTTTGTGAGAAAGGTCAGTGTTGGGACATTAATCACCGTTATTATTGATGATAAGAAGTTGGCCAGTGGACGTGGTTTCTACGTGAGGACGTCCCTAAGACATGGGGGAAAGGCAAATGAAAGGACATAGCAGAGGCCACAGGGCACCCGGGGTCGCGGTTAATCGACTGGCCAGACTATGTTGTTGCGACATTCGAAGGGAACTATTATGTCTTCAGATTATTATTTTTTGGCTGGGAATAAAATTGACACAATCCCATTTCATTGGAAGAAAATTATATGACAGCTAGAAAAGTTACTAAATATAATATCCCGTGTTCATACGTTAGGTCATGTGATCTGAAACCGTCACTTTTGAGAAACATTATCAATACCTATAAGATATCACTAGTAACAAAGATCAATGTTGTTCACAAATATTTGTAAGTTTATTTTCTAAACAGTTCTTACGACGAATATTTGATTGTAGTTTAGGTTTGTAATACACAGCATTCACCCACAAGTTTTCTAAAGTGGCAAGCTCTTAATAAACTGGATCGATATCGACGGTGAGTCCCTGTTCTGAATCATGCTCGGTTACACTGGGGAAGAGTAAGGAAAGAAAGAATATGACGTACCTGTGACTAATCGCTGTGGTTTGACTATCCTTTATTCATATTAACCCACATGTATTAGATTAAGTCTTTAAATTACCCTTGGGCTTAAACTAAAGAAAATTAAATACACTCAATATTATTTGTCATTAGGTTTTGAGATTTAAAATAATTTAAAAAAATAATATATATTTATATATACATTTTTTTACCACATCTTACTTATAGTTTGGTCCATACGCCTTATTTTTAAATATTTAATAAATAGTTAAAAAAATACTTTATGTATGACCGCTGATTATAAATATATTATTAATGAAACAACCTCATATTTTACCGATTTTTCTCGTGCATATTTCCTAATTAAAGAGTATTCAATCTTATTTTAATCATCAAAGAAATTTCTAAATAATTTAAAATTACAAACTAACGATTCGATAATAGATCTCTGTGATTCTTTTTTAAAAAGTCTCTGTCGAATAAAAGTTTCTATCTCGAGATCTGTACAGGCAGGTCCAGACAAAGTTTTTGGGCCACGTAGTCCGTGAATTGAACGAAACTTCTTCTTCTTCTTCTTCTCACACTTGTAAGCCTGAACTCTATTTTCACACCTATAATTTAATAAATCTTTCAATCGGGAAAATTTCTGATCATAATTTACGATGTGCCAGTTACCAAGAAAAAAGACCATATGAAAATTATAGTCATTATTGTAGGGTAAGTAGCTAATCGATCTATTGAGCTGACTTATTGCCCGTGCTTTCCGACATAAATTTTGACCAGTAATAATATGATTTTAATAATTTTTTTCAATCAAGATCAAATAAATCGCTTGTTTCACTATAAGAATATGAAAAAACAACAACTTAGAAACACTATCGCAAACTAAATAGATTTTAAGAGTTAAAAGATAGTTTTAGATTACTACACTTACGTAATTATTACTCGTATTAAATAAGGTAGATTTAAAGCGTTATTCAAAATTCAGATAAAAACTTTTATCCTACTATCAACTTTCTCCAAACACAATACTTTATAATATTTTAGTGAGCTTAATTTTCTATTTATGTGATATTAAACACGTAATGTTTATTTAAAACTTGTATTTATTTTAGAATACGAGGGTTAGGTCATTTCCGTAACAAATATTCGGCAACTAAAAGAACGCTAATGTAGCGAAAGCGATAAATTAAATATCTTTTCTGTTTAAATATAAGTTAAATAATATATTCTAGTTTCTAGCCATTCAATGGAAACACATGCCTAGGTAATTTGAAAATAAATTCTGACACTTTACAATTATGATTTTAAATCCATTTTAAATTACTAATTGGTTCCTACATCATCTCCATCATCAATTGTTTCCAGTCTGTGGTTAGTAAGTATTGTAGAGTTCCTCTTGTAGTGTACATATTTCGTGTTAATTTTATGAATATTGTTTACACAGCTACCGGTTTAAAATTATAATAATCTTGTTTTAATGTAATGCCATTTCTTCGATTTCTAACTAGTCATTGTTTTATTATTATTATTATTATTATTATTATTATTATTATTTAACCTATCTTACTAAACGGTCAAGCTATACGTGTTTTAATTGCGCTAGTAAGGTAGAGAGTAGGAATATTTGAAGGAAATCTACCCAAATTATCTTGGAAGGCGATTGAAAAACCATTTAGGATAAACGTCCTCAGTATACCCGACTATAATCCTAGTATCCCGACCTCACAGTCACCTAAAACCCAGACTACATTAGCCTGGTGTTTAGTCTGTTTGCCAAAACAGATGGTTAGTTTAATAAAATTCTGTACTTTACATATTGATAAACACTTATTTGCTTCAAATCATTTAAAGTGTTACTAAAAATAAAATATAGTCTCTGCGAGCAATATTTAAAAACGTATTTATAATTCATTACTCCACGCAAACCAGATTAAAAATGTATGTAAATAACTTCCGTGACAAACTCTCATCAAAGTTTTAAATGGTTCATTTGGATCTAATATTATTATCCTTCAATTCAGACAGACTTACATACACAATAAAAAATACAGACATTTGTAAATTGTTTTATTAATTTACATTAGCTCACTTATACATGCAAATATATGTGTTTCAGAAACAAGTTTAAGTCATTTATCAACAAGTTTCAGTTTTTCCTATTTGAAAACAAAACAAAACCACTTTGGACATATGTAAATCATAGCTCATTGGTTATTATTTTATTAAAACGAGTGCTAGGACCCTTTCTTTATAGTACGAGGCAAAATGGAGCCCACACCCAAATGCTTACCAGACTTTTCCTTAATTCAATTTACAACCACGAAAAGAAACAAATGTAATATATGATCCTAATTGTTTCGGTGCAAAGTGCCATAATGTCACAAGGGTGTGGACCCACGAATAAAAAATAGCTTAACCTTTATACCATTGAAGTAAATCACACACACTATAAATGTCTATCCAAACTAAATGGTTACGAAGAAAATGGAGGAAAAAAAATTCTCTTTTGGACAGGGTTAAAAAAAGGAAACAATAAAAATTATCTCAACCCTCTCTTTTTTAAACTTGCAATCTCATTATCATGAAACAAACGCCTTGTCTTAGAGTTTTTTAATTTTTATTGAAAAAGGACACTCACACATTTATAAATCTTGGTTTAATGTCAATATATTCGTGTTTGTTTTTTTATAAAAGTAAATATTTTTTTCTAGAATCCAGACCACCCATGAGAAATGACTGGAATGGGCGTATAAAATTAACGTGTTATGCGTGCATAAAAAAAGGTGCATGCATTTTTAGATTTCTCTTTTGTGTGTTTAAAGTTTATATTTCATGTGTAGTAAGTACAATTTAATAGCAGAAACAAGTTAAACATTCTGTTGTAGCTGTACGTAATGTTGGTATAGCTAATAGGTTTAAATTAGTTCTGGATTACATGTAATTAGCCGAAGACGAGATCTTTTTCAAAACTAAACTCCTACATTTTTTTCCCCTTTCATTGCTTCGTTGCATTAACGAACATTTAGCAGTGGTAAAATGATGATTGTTTTGAATTCAGCTGGTGGTATCAATCTAGTAGAGTGATATAAATAATACATCTAGAGATATACTTTAATGGAAGAGGCTCAGTAATGAGATTAATTTTATCTTAGATGAAGAAAAGTAATGATTTGTCATAAACTACAAGGTATATAGGATATTTCTATAAGTAAATATATATATATATTATGTGCGTGTGTGTGTGTGTATGTGTGTGTGTGTGTGTGTGTGTGTGTGTGTATGTGTGTGTGTAAGCAATGTTTTAGTACTTGAAGGGCTACCCGGCTTTTACATTAGCTCTGTAGAGATAGAAAAACGTAGAGTTTGGAGGAAATGTACTGAAAATTTATGGAGGGAGGAAAGCTAATCATTTAGGTATAACATCCCTCTGTACATCCAGCAAGGAATCAAACCCTGACCTTCTTATTACCAGAAATTTAGTTTATTGCAGGAGTTATACATAATAGTTCTTTGTCTACCGATGCAGGTTATAATATATCTTCATTTTTCAATTGATACATCACTATTTTGGATATTTTAATTTCTTTTATAACCTTTTCAAAGAACATTTTATAACTATGAATTTAAATTTTCACTAAAAGACTAATCCACTTTTAAAAACCCTTTATGTATCAATTTCTGCATTGTATCTGTTTTAATACTAAAATTATCAAAGTAGACCTATGTGTGATAATTCAACAGTCGCCCTTTTCTTGAAATCTTTGATTCGAGTCCAGGAAAGTAAGTTTCAAGTGGTTACAACAAACATCAAAAGGGGATCGGGTTGCACTATTGTAAATATCTCTCAAATGCTTTTATTCAAAGCTTGTTTTAAACATACATCTTTTAGTGTTTTTTATGTATATCTTTCTATTTCCATACAAACATTTTATATCGGTTATCAACTTACATACTAATTAAGAACGTGATATTATACCACCAATATATCAAATAATTGAATAAAAGAACGAAGCTGAGTAATAATAATAATAATATGTATAATCACACCCGTAAAGGTTGACAATTTGAACCACTGAATTCGAGACATACTTTTATCCATTTTAATTTGAGCCATATAACTATAGTTTCAAATAAGTGTTTGTTTATACGCCCTGGACAGATGAGCACGCAGACTATTCGTCAGGATCGTATAGTTAAGCAATACAGTTATGTGGACGTTGGGGTTTGAACTACAGACTTGAGTACTGAGGGTATTTTTAAAATGTTTTCCCGTTCTTCCAGCCAATGATCAGCACATCTTATGTAAATTATACCTTCCTAGTCTCAACATAATTAGTTTAAAATAGTCTGATAGGCCACATGAGTAGTAATATGTGGAGTGCGAATCTTCATGACAGCCGCGTCCATCACGGAAGGTCCTGAGCATGTCGTGAAGAGAGGAGAACGCTCGCTATCAGTTGATCGTGTTGAGGTACCTCGACGCGACACTCTCATCGGTGGGTTAAACACGACCCAGGTTAGTGTAAACACTGTTATTTGCACCTGATAAAAACACAAAGGTAATAATAGCTCCACTGCACAAGATAATAAAAAAAAGTGGCGATGACCCTATGGGTGCGATAAACCTTTACCTTCTTCCTAAAATAACAACACCGGTTTCTCTGTGGCTGCACTGGAGGTTGCCATCCTCTACCCACTGTGAAATATTGAGTTATATCTCCACATGGGAAATTTTGTAATCGTATTAAATTTTAATAGCAAGAAACTTTTAGAAAATACAAACTTTTTTGGGTGTCAACAATATATTACCCGCCTTGGTGGCGTAGTTGGCTAACGAATTAGTCGTGCTGAGCTCGACTGCCGAGGATGGGGAGATCGAGGTTCGAATCTCGGTTGAGTGAACTAGGGGGTGGTTTATCCTAAATGGTTTTGCACTTTCCCTCCACGCAAATGCGGGTTCACTTGCTTTAAATTCAACCTTCCCAATTCCTAATCCATTAGCGTAATTACTACTTAAACGTATAAACCGAACAGGTAGTAAGACGCGGTGCTAAATAATAATAATAATAATAATAATAATAATAATAATAATATATTGCTAGTGTTATTTTATAGGTAATGATAATATCTATTAAAAGTGATTAATGCAAGTCAAATGAGTTGACGTATGGATAAGTTAAGGTAGATCTGGTAACTTTTCTATCTCAGATAAAGCTCTGCCCAGGTAAATTGTAATGTATCTAAGAAGAGGAAGAATATAAAATCTGACAAGAGGTAGATGGGCCTTGTTTAATCTCAGTTTTTTACTATAATCATCTACTAATATTTTCTTAGCATAGCGGCTTACTACCCATTCGGGTTATATGATACATTTCCTAATAGTTTGTGTGAGAATCTATGATATTTTACTTGAATTACTATCATTTATTGCACCTAAGCTCAAGAGTTAACAGGCTGTTCTAGTGTTTCTATTTAAAATTAAATAAAGAAAATTGACTACGCATACATGTTGGACTTAAAGTTACCATTAATTTTCTATGAGATAAAATGAAAAATGTTAATTTTAAAGAACATACTGAGAAACTTGCTTACCTAGAAAATGTTTTGTAATATAATCTTAATTTAAAAATTCAATGATTTAATTTCAACTTTATATTATAAACAATATTCAATATTATATGTTGATAATTTGATTTGTTAATTTATAAGATCTGCTTGGCATTACTTTTCTTTTATTTAAAAATACGAAAATGTAGGTCTTCTACAATCGTGCCCTTAAGTATGTTGATCCAGGTTTAGCTATTTTGAAAGTTGTGTCCAAGTATTTTTTTTAAGTTCAAGATACTTATAATAATAGCACCAATATTTATGTATTTATTTATATTTCACACTACAAATGTGACGTTTGAGCCTGTTTGCTGTGTGTTTTCTCACAATACTATCTTTGAACTACTTAGCAATTATTGATCAAATATGAAAAGTACAGGCACTAACCTTGATGATTACAATCAGTTTTCTTGCTTGTTTGGGGCTCTCTTAGCCTATCATTTCAAGAACTAAAGTGTCCATTGTAAAATATACCTTGTTACTATAGTAGGTCAAAACATAAAATAAATAAAATAATAATTTTACCAATTTGTTTTACACATTTAAACGAATTTACTTGAGTATCTTTAAGTTATTCGACATGGTCAAAAAACATGTATTATAAGAGCATATTATGAATTAAAAATATAAAGCATAACGCTATTTAAAATTAAACGATACTTAGAAACTAAAGAAACTCGCTGGGCTACTTATCTATAAATGTAATTATTCTATGGAGATGATTAGAAGAATTTAGATAAATAAATGTACATACCTAATATAATATATCAACTTTGCTTCTATACTAATCATTATATAATTAATTTTTTATAAATCTTGTATTTCTAATATAAAATGTTCACAATACTTGAACAGTGTCATAAATTTCCTGTTCAAACTACTCGTGAAAGTCTAATATCAGTTCAATAGTTGAAAATCTGATAAACTAGTTGTTAACAAGACGTCAAAAAGTAAAATATATTGTTTGCATATAAATACAAAGAGTAATAAATTATTAGATCCATATATCACAAAAAGACAGTTTTTTTAATCGCTTTATCACGTTTGAGCTTTTAAAAAAAAGATCTCCTAAGAAAACAATTGTCGGAAAAGTGTTTGTATGTCCCGATGTGTGTATTCACGCTTGCAGGAAGTATTATTACCAGAGAATATTGCAGCATCTTAACACCTTCTCGCTCCGTTGAACACGGGGCGAACTTGTGTTCAATTTCGTGTCCCTCCCAAGTCATGCATGCTCTGGCAATGTCAGTCATGCGTGACCGACCGAGCCAGCGAGGCATCAATAACTCATACATCAGCCAGCGAGCTATCTAACTGTACACCTCACACAAATACTCGAGTACTGGCCGAAAATATGCGGCTACTCCATTTCCTGTCAGCAGATTATTTTACTTACTTAGCACCGCGTCTTACTACCCGTCCGGTTTATACGCTTAATTACTATTCTAATGGGTTCGGAATTGGGAAGGTTGAATATAGAGGAAGTGAGCCCGCATTTGCGTGGAGGGGGAGTGGAAAACTATTTAGGATAAATCACCCTCAGTTCACCTGAGAAAGATTCGAACCTCGATCTCCCAGTCCTCGGCAGTAAAGATCAACACGAATCTAGTGAGTTAGCTAACTACGCCATTGAGGCGGGTCAGATTTTTTTTTTAGCACCGTGTCTTATCACCCTATTGGCTTATACAGTCAGATATGTATTAACTACGAAAATGTGTTGGGTATGAGGGAGGTTGATATTAAAGGGAGTGTACGCTCATTTGCCTGGAAAGAGAGTGGAAAACCATTAAAGAAAAAACACCCTCATACCTCAGTACACCCGACTGGGAACGAATTCCAATATCCCCGCTAACTATAGTCCAGTATATTGCGTAAGTGATGCCTTAAACAAATAGTTCTTAATTTCGTTTGAATCACGGACCCCTATGAGAATCTGACAAAAGGTCACGAACCCCCTCTCCATAAAAATACATATAAATACATCCACACCAGATTTTACATACAGCTTACTTTATTGCAGTAGAAAAGATTCATTTATGACATAATATAAAATAATCTTTAAAACAAAACCATATATCTCACTTTCCCTTTTTATTCAAAAAATAATGGTCACTTCCTGAATGAAAGTGAAATAAATCCAAATGGTGGAACTAAAAAGAGATATTTAACTCACCTCAAAAACAAAATTCAATGAGAAGATTGCTGTTGTGTTTCTTGAATAATAAGTTGAAATTATGGAGTATTTTTTTGCAGTATAGATCATCTCTTACATCAAATATATTTCGATTTTTAGTTTTTGATGGCAGTAATTGCTGAAAACACCGCCTCACAAAGATATGTGGTAGCAAACGTAAACAAAGCTCCCATTGAACAAACAAATACTTCTCTGAACATCCCTACACATGGTTGTCAGCCAATTTTCTAACCACCATAATGGCAGGTTGGGTGTTTGTAAGTCTTATCAATGACAAACTATTTCTAGATGTCCTTACGAATGGCAAGTTGGGTGTTTGTAAGTCTTATCAATGACAAACTATATCTATATGTCCTTACTAATGGCAGGTTGGGTATTTGTGAGTCTTATCAATGACAAACTATTTATAGATGTCCTTACGTGGTGACTACTCGAGTGTATGTAGTTTTTGGCGTCTGGCTCACAGACTTACTTAATCCCATCGATAGACCACCTGGAATCCATAGACGATATTTTTAAAATCCCTGCCTTAGATCATTTGACTACCTTTGGGTGTCTTCATAAAGTGGACCTAATAATATTCTCCATCACTGTCCACACTCCACAGAATTAAATAACGCTAATCCAAAAACAATAGGGGCATTTAAACAAAGAGAGGTTTTCCCTGCTAATTTGTCCCAGTGGGCAGTTTTGGTTCTGATCTGTGCGAAACTATCTTTCACTATTTGTTATTATTTAAATAATCTATAATTGGTTTTGTTAGCTTTATGAGCATAGAACAATGAAATATGTTTTTAAATGCTTTGATTATATTTATTATTAATGAATAAGCCTACAAATTAATTGATGAATCATCATGAAATATAAATAGTTAACTAAAACTCATTTCTCTTCAGTTAATTTATTTTAACAAGTGGGTTATTTAAGAATCTAATCCATGAGTTTGAAATAGTTTTGGTGGTTTCAGAGAATGTGATCCTAAATCACGGCAAAGGAATGGAATAAGAACCACAGTGTTAACTGATAAATCACACGGGGAGTAAAAAATTCAGTGAAAACAGAAATAATTTTAACCTTGAACTTGCAGTCACCGGAAATCTGCTCAAATCTTTGCTACGAGTATGCCTACTGAGGTTGGGGCCTAAACCATAAACCACGTAACTCTTTATTATTACATGTTTTTACCCCCATCTCTCACTTAACACCCCCCATTACACCCCTCTAACTTGTGCTACATATCTTTTCTCATCAGATGAAAATATAATTATTCCCGAGGGAAGCTTTTGATACAAACTAAAAGTGTGTCTCAGATTTAATACAACTCAGAAACAATTACGTTTATAAACGTTGAAACCATGAAGAATAATATTATTTTTTAAACACTAAACACTAAGTATAAGATCTGTGGTTTCTTTACAATAGGATGCATCCTAACCTCCCACATGTAACGCCATGTTGACAGTAGATACCACCCCTCTCCCCACCTCTCCACAGCGTTACGTGATTTACCATTCTTCCTCCACGCAAATATAGGTAAATATATCTAAATTATACCTTCCCACTGAATTCCGCCTTCCTCATCCTATTTGTAAATATGGAAATATCCCAAGCAGACATTAAGACGTGGGGCATATCAAACAGAAAAAATGACCACGATAAATACGAAATAAATCCTCAAGCTCTCACCGGAATTCTTTCTTTAGTGAATCATAGCCTGTTCAGAAATATATCTACGTAAAGTGAGGACCCACGTAGAGATTATCATGAAATACGTACAGGTATAAATTTATCTAATAGCCTCTCTTCTCTTTGATATCTTAGCATTTTAAACATGTTAAGTCGATACAGTAGAGTATAGATCAAACATATGAATCACCACGCGAAGGAGCAGTCTCCCCTCTTGCGTGATATGTCTCCGGTAAATTTATATTAAAAAATAGCGTGTGATTGTGAATCATAAGTGTTCTTTCTCTCTTACTTGGCCAGTCCATAAACAATAATGTGGGCCTTTTTACCATTATTCAATGACTATTTTACGTAAATATACATACGAGACAAGCTGGGGTTAGAAAAGTATCAAGCCCACGTTATGTAAGAATCAATAATTTTATACTCTGACATGGATACTGATTTGCACGGCATTGTTTTGTTCTTGGTACTAAGCCAGAGCCCGAATCACTCCACGAATAATACCCAGGGAGGTAGTTAATACGGCTCTGACCAGACATCACATTGTGGTGCATTTTTTAAAAATTCTAGCCGTCTCACCTTGTTGCATTTTTCTGAATTTGAATTATAATTCTGCTAACACCGAGATTAAAAACAATTAAACAGTTTTACGATCGTTTACAAAATACAATTAATTAAAGAAAACATTATTAAACTTATTCAAATATTGCAGAAAACCACATTTAGATACAACTTCTGGTTCGATAGTAGTCGTTTATCTAGTGTCCCGGTAAATAGGCTCTGAGATGGACTATTAATTCACAGTTTATATTGGTACACTACTTACAAACTAGCTTAATTAAAGAAAGTACACGTAATACTTGTTCCGCATTAAATCTAAGACACTTAATATTTATCTCTAATACTTGGAAAAAAAGTTACATATATATAATATCATCGTTAACCCCTCCCCAGATTAAAACCAAGGTTTTCTGTACTATGGTCAAACACTTTAACCAATTAGCCTCAAAGATGGACACCAGCGACTAACTTAAGGTTACACGGTGTAAGAGGATGAATTTTAATAAATTACACCAGAGATTTGTCTGAAAATAAAATAGGAAACCACATCGCATATCACATAAAACTCAAAATATATTATTTTTAAAGAAAAAGAGCACTTTGGAATATTTCGACTCCATTCTAACGTCAACCATATTTTAAACCACACATCGCTGATTAAATGTTGCATTATAGCTGAACTCTTGCAAGGCAATTTCTCTACCACCGAGGCGGATCCCTTGAATTCACCCAGAAGCGAGTTCCGGCTCTTTGAGAAAGAGTCACATGCTATCAGGCGAGTGCCTAACTCAGCTTTGTTTGCTATGAATGCCAGTTATGTCACCTTCCCTTCTCAACACAGTTAGTATTTATCAGAGATCCTGCCACCATTGATTTCAATCCAACTTAACCGTTATGGTAGACTTAGTGATCTTAATGACCAGTTCTGTATCAGAAGACTTGATTTCGTACCTAGACAGTATAGAAATAAAAAAAACATAAAATCAAGAAAAAAGAATTAATTCTATTCTCAATCACATCTGGGTATCTTTGATAAGAGCGTTAATAATACAGTTTCAAGTGTTCTTACCAACCCAGTCGGCTTTGTATTGTGAACATGACACACAACTCTAAGATAATCTTTTCCTTACGAGTCCTCATGGATCAAAGATAACTAGTCTTTAAGTAATGTAAGATTAAGATGGTAGGACTGGCTCAACTGCATAGTCCTAATACCTGGCTAAGGTTTATGGATGGACTAATAAGAAAATAATAATTTAACCAGCTTCAGTGACCGAATGGTTATTAGGCTAGCCAGCCGATGGCGGGAAGATGGAGGTTCGAATCTCAGTCAGGTGTACTGAGGATGGTTAATTCAAAATGGTTTTCCATTATCCCTCCATGCAAATACGTGTACACTTCATCTATATATATATAACCATCTTATTCCCTAAAACTATTGCCGTAATTAGTAGGTAAGCAAATGCATAGGCGTATAATCCGAACGGGTAATAAGACGTGGTGCTAAAAAAATATGAAATAATAATAATCTACTTAGTGTAATGAAGTCCTGTTTTAACTAGACCAGTAAGCATTTCGTCTGTTTGTCTAGTGTACGGATGTTTGTTTCACGATAACTGGCCAATTAGTGGACCAATTTTAACGAAATTCGGTAGTGACAATTTTTTAACCTATGCTGAACAACATATCTATACTGTACTGTGCATAATGTATCAATATGTCTACATACATTTCAATATGGTAGTCACTCAAAAGATTTTTCTTTTAATAGATCATCTTCATAATATGTATAACATTAAAGACCGAATTAAACTTTACTTAATAGTAGAGGCCCCGCTTAAATTAATTTAATTTTGTGTTTCAAAATATACAATTTTATGAACGTTGTTCCTCTAGCTAATACTTATGAGTATTTTAGAGGCTTGCTCTACTAGAGAAAATATGTTAGGCTACCTTCTAGAAATAAGAAACACTCATTTTTAGTCAGAATTTGATCAAAATGTTTTATTGTGAACGGTTGTATTTTTATTAGTGATTTCTCATTGTAAACCATACAATATTTGCTAAGAGCTATACGTTATGTATGATTCTAATCCCAGCTTTAAAGATTCATTAAACTACAAATAAACAAAAGGATGAAGAATCACACTGTTGAAAATTCAACTTGCGGGATTTCAAATTCATGATACCACTTTGAGACCAAACTTGATGATTATGTAAGAATACGGATTCTCTTGCTCTTTTGCACCGTCTGGGAATAGGACTAAGGTTGAGGGTAAATTTTAATAATATTGTTTCATCATTCCCTTGGAGAAAGGAGAGCGATATAAATGGAAAAAGCTACCCCCATAGTGAACACTGTAATTATGGAATCCCGGCCTGCCGATTCAAAGCTTACAATGCTAAACCTCATACCACTAAACCTGTTACCACTTTTAGTTAATTTATATTGTTTTGTACACCGTGTTATTCTCCGTCTGGGATGTCCGCATTACTAAAATAATAAAGTGGGGATTTGTAATGTAGAATTTAAAAGAAATGTATCCACATTTATGCTTAGGAGGAGCGGTAAACATAGTAGGATAAAGTATATGCACATTAATCTGAGATTAAAACCCACGCCACCCAGTTTGGTGGCCGCATGGTCTCTATAGCATTAGGATATCGAAAGTTCATTGCTACAATTAAAAAAATATGCCATCTATCCATTTCTCTAGCTATTTCTATCCAGTCCCACTCATTGCACTCTATTTCTCTCTTGAGCTAGTTCTATCCAGTCCACCTCATTACACCCTTACCTGAGATAGTTCTATCCAGTCTACCTCATTACACCCTATCCCTATCTTGAGCTATTTCTATCCAGTTTACCTCATTGAACCCTATCCATATCTTGAGCTAGTTCTATCCAGTCTACATAATTACACCCTATCCCTATCTTGAGCTATTTCTATCCAGTTTACCTCATTGAACCCTATCCATATCTTGAGCTAGTTATATCCAGTATACCTCATTACACCATTTCCTCAGATAGTTCTATCCAGTCCACCTCATTACACCCTATCTCTTTCAGATTAGCCTTACTTTTCCTTTTATAACTCCTCAATGGTTGGTCAGTCAGTATCCTGCACATGGTTTTATACTCTTCCATCCACGCTGAATGTCCTGTATACCTTAATCTAAGAAACTTGATTATCCTAAAAAGTCTTGTGTTGAGTACAGAATATGTAGCTCATCAGTGTGTGACCTACTCCACTACCCAGTATCTTTATCCCTTTTAGGACCTTTTAGGATCTTCCTGAACACCTTGTTTTTGAAAACCATAAATTTATTTTCGTCATGTAAGGTAAGAGGCCATGTTTAACAACCATAGAGAGCCGGTAAAACTATTGTTTGTATATTTTGAGTTTCACATTCTTTGAAAGCAGGGGAGTTGTCAACAACCTACTGACCAAGTAATGGTATGCATTTCCCGACTATCTTCTTTTCATAATTTTAATTCTCATATCGTTATTGCTATTTAAAATTGTTCCTAAATATTTAAACACTTTAACCAAGTAAATAATGATTTTTTGTCCACAGTTATATCTAAATTATCATCGTTGATTTGTGTTTTCTGTGTGATCATATATGTAGTCTTTTCAGTGTTCACTTCTAACCTATTTACCTTCCAGCCTTCAATAAATATGTATTTCGAAATTATCTGATAAATAACATCCAACCTTACCCTTCCGTGCGTATCTGTCACACATACAACAATTAGCTTACTAAGTTTTTTGTGTATCACAAACTTAATTTAAATTTCATATAATTTGATTTCTTTCAACTGAAGCATGGGCTTTTCTAAAATATACTAAAAATTGATGCAACGTCACGGGTTATTCCCAATTTTATTTTTAAATATCTGTTGAAAGTAAAAATCTGATCCTTTGTTGATATATTTCGTCAAAATCTCCATTGATGATCCTATAATGCTGAGTTAAGATTATTATTTGTGGAAAATTAAACTAAAGGTACAGTACATTTATATAAAAACAATATTTGTTTAATTTTGGCCAAAAAATGTTTATGTCGGAAAAACTGAAAAAAACAAAAAACACTAACTTTAGCTCGAGTCCCCTTCCGTCCACCCTTAATCAAGTGCATGCCTGTCAACTCAAAACCTCCAAGTACCACTTGAAGTGGGATTAGTAATTATATTTACTTATCTCGTGTGGGAAAGTTGTCACGCCGGTAATTCCTATCATCTCAGACGCTCATAATTCCATCTCCGTGAAATACTTCACGATCTAACAGGCAATGGACACGCTATTATGACGGACCGTGTAAATCACGAAATTAAAAACTGCACGAGGGTAAAAGAGAACGACATTAAACAAAAGAGAGAGAATAGTATTTTTTTTAAAAAAAGATGACAATTTAATTGGTTTACTGAGTAGAAAGGCCTCATGAATTCTATTGTTCAAACTCAACTGGAATAAGATTTTTCCTTTATTCTTTTCTCCTCTTGTATAATCTCTTATTTTTTTGTATATCCTTTAATTTATACAGTCTTTTACCAGTGACTAATAACCCTTTTCAACCTTACGAATATTATTAATAACCCATATATGGTCACACGGTATAAGGCGTCAGTCCCGAAATAGTTTGGATTACTGGTGAAAGATGAGAAGAAAGTTCTAATATCAGATGGGTACACTGGGGCAATTTTCTATTTGTGATTATACTTGTGGTTTTACTATACCCTCCTCACTCTAATGTGGGTGCATTTCCTCTAATCCATTCGACTAATCCCTACTCTTTATAAAAATTAGTTTATAATTGTTTTGTTAAAAATACTACTATAAAATTTCCATAGGAAGCACCTTTCTTATATGACAGCTAAAAAAAGGTAATAGATCTACTTTCACCTATTCATACGTCAAGTCTTGTGATCTGTTGTTGTCAGCTATGACATATTATTAATACCTATAAAATAATAAAAATGATATGTTGAAAGATTATCAATTTTGGCTGCAAAAAATGTGTTTTCTTTTCTTAATAGTTATTTCTATGAAAGCTAGATCTAACTACTGTATTAAGAAAAAAAAACACAGATTAACGGAATCTGTGAGAGTATCGTTGATTTATTTATCCATAGCGTTCGGTGATGGTTTCCCTCTGGTAAGTTATTTTTACACCTTTATTTATATTACTCAAGAAATGAACATCCAGTAACAACCAATATTGTATTTCATGTTGTTAGATTTAATACTGTAACACAGACATGTCTAACCCATGGCCCACGGGCTACTTGCGGTCCCCAAGTACGATCTGCGTGGCCCGCCAGCACAAATTGAAATATTTTAAATTCCAGAAATAAAAAAAAAAATTAGGCTCTTGAAGACGACGTAAGTGCTCGCTAACTTTCAAGAAGTTTCCAGAATCGTTAATATAAAGTCACTTGTGTAATGTATGAATGGATGGGTATGGGTTTATGTGTGTGGGGCTATTAACGTGTCTTTATGTATTATATTTTCACATAAGGTACGATAAATCTTATGTATACTTGAGGCGGGGAAAGCTTGGACATGGCTGCACCAGCATTTTCTGTATGTGTTTTAAATGGCTTTGCTTACTTGTAAAATTAACGCGTGGTCTCGCAAACTAATAATTTTCTTAAGTGCGAGAAGTAATGTAAAGAGGTTAAGTGAATTATATAATTGGTCAAGATATAAATTTGTGTAAACTGGATGATGAGGGGAATTTTTAAGTAAAAGCACAAGCCTCTTTTTGAGAGATATTTACCACTTTCAAGAGTCCTTCAAAACCACCTCGGTGGCGTAGTTGGCTAACGCGCTAGTCGTGTTAAGGTAGACTGTCGAGAAGGGGGAATCAAGGCTCGAATCTCACTTGGGTGAACTGGGTGTGAGTTTCCTAAATAATTTTTCACTCTCCCTCCACGAAAATATGGATTCACTTTTCCTAAATTCAACCTTCCCAATTCCTAAGCCATTAGCGTAATTAGTACTTAAGCGTACAACACGAACGGGTAGTAAGACGAGGTGATAAATTAGATAAAAAAGAGTCTTTCAGCCTCTGCACGTTGCTAATTTTTTATGTGGGTCAGTAACAAATATAAATTCTTGCTTAACGCCAATATTATAGACTTATTATAAGGGTTAAGGAAGTGTTGTAAATGTTTCCACATTAGTTGGGAGAGTGGGTTGAGAAAACCTCAGGAGAAACCATATCTAATACATCCAGCCTAGACTCGAACCTTGACATCCCTCTCAAGTAATATTAGACGTACTATCTTAAGACAAAGTTGTCTTTTTGCCATGTACTGTGTTGATATGTGTGTTCAGAAAGTAGACGTGGAATATCCCAACCAAACAAGGAGTCATGCCCACTCAGCTAGCTCTGCCATTGAACTTATGTACACGTCAAGGGTCCCGCCTACTTGAAGCGAAATATTCGCAATCCACGGCGTTTCTTATGGAAATGAAGATTCAAAAGGACGAAATAAATTATACTTACATTTTATTTTGTGAAATATGATCCTGTTAAAAACTGACTTTATTTGTTTGAGAAATATTTTGAGCTCAGAACTGGAAAATCTTGCGTTAAACGTCTTTGTAAATGAGATAACTACGAGAATATTAAAAAAAACTTAAAGGTCTTTAAGCTTTTATGCATGTATAATAACTGAGCTTCATGTTATTGTTAATTCAACTTTATGAATTTTTCACTGTTTTTGTTGTAAATGTTATCATTGAAAGAAATGTGTTTCAACTGAAAGCACACGATATTATTTGCACTATTCATTACTATCCATACTCTGTTCATGAATATAAACCATCCTAATCCTAAAGAGTTATGTTGATACTGTTAGAACCCATTATATCATGAGCAATATTTTGAAATAACAAACTGCTTCTTATTTAACGAGAAATTTCTGAACGTCTACAACGTATCTCAGAACTACGGTAGGTGGCCCCCTTAAATCCTTGAAATAAATATTTATTTTTAAAAAAATTCTGTACATGAGGCCTTTCCTTTTGACAGACAAATGACGCGAAAGAGCAAAACGATCAACACATACACACACGTCCATTTGCATAATGTTTCTGTTCACAGTCATTTAACGGTGACTTTTAATATGTGAGAATGGGCTTTGTTTGGGGGTGTTCCCCTTTGTGCCTGGACCAAGTTTTGGACACGGGCTAAAGAAAGTTACGTGGAAAGTGGTCATAAACACTTCCCGCCTCGGTAATTTGAGGTGACAACTTGTGGAGAAGGGAAGGGGGGAACTGTAACAGGGGAGGAAGGACGAGGTCTTTCTTGTTCTGTTTCAAAACATTATTACATGTCACTGTGTTTCAACTTTTGCTTATTCTTCTTTCTTATGACCCCTCTTCTCCACCCCAAAAAGTGTTTTACATAAAATTATTTCCGTGCAAAACATTCTTAAGTCACTTTTTTCCACAATCATAAAAAATAAATAAGTATTTTAATACTAGTTATCTATATTGTGGTTTGTTGGAATTCAATATTAACAGAAAACGTATGAAATAGAAATATATACACAACATATAGTTTTTTAAATATTGTATTTATTTATTTAAACGACACATATAAAGAAAATTTAGACATAATATTGGAGTATTCTAAGTCACAAATACATTGATTTTATATTTTAGCCCATAATGAAGTAGTGTGAATTAAAAGATGCGTTGAAGTTACTTACAATCTGTTTTACCTGGACTGGTAGGCAAGCAGACTAATGTCAAGCTCATTTAGATGGTTTTAAAATCTCCCTTCACACAAATGTGGCTATATTTTCTTTAAATTATAACTTCACTATCACTATTCAAGTAGTGTAATTAAATGTACGTAACCAGTACGAGTAATAAGAGAGCTAAAATAATAATAATAATAATAATAATAATAATAATAATAATAATAATAATAATAATAATAATAATAATAATAATAATAATAATAGTGTTGTGAATGTAAACACCAGACAATAAATAGTAGGACCAGCTTGAAGAGCATTTTTAGAATAGTTTTTAACTTATTATAACATACCTTAACCAAAGCTCACTAAATTTAATCTACATTACTGGAAATAGATCTGTTACCATCAGCAAAACATATCTCATGATTCATAAATATATAAAACTAAGTCTTGTAGATTTACTTAACTGTCGTTAAAGTTTTTTTATTCCAATAATCAACATCTGTCTAATTTTCATAAAAAGGGAGAAAAAATCCTAAATATAATTTAAAGTACACATACGCCAAATTTTATGATCTACAGCTGTACCTTTGTAATTCATATAAAGTTACACTAATCATATAGAAAAATGGTATTAATATCACTTAACCTTTTCATTGAGAACCAATAGAGTGCGGATGTAGAAACATTAACTCGGAATTAAATCCCAACCATTCATGTTAAAGTTAGTCTAACTAGTTTAGCGGCGAATTTTGGAGGTAATCTTTACTATAGTCACACATTTACATGCATGTTCACCTTTTTTTTTTTTTTTTTTT
>CABFWO010001820.1:34452-60631 GCA_902155825.1 Timema genevievae
GGATACTATTTTACTTCTTTTAATGATACAGAGCACCAATTTTTAATAATAATTACAGACTTTTAATACAACGCGTTAGTTTATGCCTGTATTTTCAAAGGTCTTTTAAATGGTGATTTTTGAATGGCGACTAGGAAAACACCTGCAAGTATTTGGCGGGTTATTATCACGTACAAAAATATAGGTCCGCGTATGTTCTGGTTTTATCCATAAAATAGAATGTGTCTAAATATTGTATTTAAAAAATAATTGTTACCAGCCCGTTTGTCTGAACGATTGGTTAGTATTATGACACTAACTCAGGAGAGAAGAATTTGTTACCAGCTGACGTCATTGAAAGAGGTTTACCATTCTCCATTCAGGATAATTATGCAATTGCTCTTTATTATCCTGTATAGTCCTGTGCTAAAACGCGAAACACAAAAATTAATGAGAACACATTGATATTTTACAGCCTAAGCATCTGCTTCGGTGGTTACATGGTCTAAGGAAGGCGTCACTCTCGCAATAGACTAGACTGCTAATGAAGGGGAGCTTGGAGTTTGATCTCGGTCGGGTGTAATGAAGGTAGTTTTTTCAAATTTTGTTTTTCACTCTATATTTGTGTGAAAAAAAGATAAGAATTAATTAGAAAAATTAACTCATAATATCTTGTTGGGTACTGATCCCATGACCTCTCAAATTCTAAACAGCCAAAATAGGTGAGATCTACGCCTCTGTCCATACACATACCTGTTTGGGGGATTTTAATTTACAATTTATTAATTATGAAGTCTAAATCTCACATAATAATTAATAGGAAATTCAAGCAAGGTTTATTGTGCTTTATAATTCCATGCAAATGCAATTAGAAGTTAAATATATCCATATTACGAAACAAGAGCAACTATATATATTATATCTCACAATAAACTTTGTTCCCTTGAAAGGGGTTAAGAATCAACTGAACCAACCTCACATATATATACACATTCAAGTAAGTCTTGTTTTCTACGAGCCTTACGTGTCTCATGACATTCTGTGTAACAGTTAAAGTTGATTATTCGAGCCACGTACTGTACTTGTCTCAAGAGACGTAGTATCAACCAGTGGCGACATTAGACAACCTCTTAAAGACTTTCATTCATTATCTTGAACTCTTCTCGAGCTATTATTAATTTGGTGTTCTCCATTTTAGCAAAGGCAATAAAGTGTAATAAACAGAAAATACATTAGTATTACTTTTTAGAAATAAACCCACTCTGAGTACACCTGGACAGGCTTCGAATCCATTTCACTCAATCACTGAAAAACCAGCCTAGATTAGGTTAACAGTTATTCGCACGCTCACTAATGGTGGTAATTATATTTAGCTATGGCTTTCCTATTCACTATATGAAATAGTTCGGGTGCACTTATATTATAGCTCAGTTTTATATTCCCTATAATGTGTAAAAATTTACCAATATAATGATACAAAAATTTACAAATATGCTTTCAATTCCCAAAATAGCTACCAAAAAAAGAAGGAAAAATTGAGATTAATGCAAGAAAATAGTTCGAACCCGCACTTTACAAAAAGACACTACATTATATCCTTGCATTGAACAACTTTTAACAACCAAACCTGTATTTTGGTAGAAATTAAAATTGTAAAATATATTTTTAGCTTTGTAAGGAGTAAATACCCTTCCCACCTCCATCACCTCTCCAGCTTAATAGTGAATTACCAAGATTTTCCAACAAAGAAAGAAGAGAAGGTATAAATTCATTTGAAGCATACATTATCTTTTCAGTCCGACAGTTGCGAGCGGAAAAAATCAAATGTTTGCGGGTTCATGCATTTAAAACACTATATTAATATTCAGGCCAATATTTAACATGAATGAAAGAAAATGGCCAAACTATGAAACAAATAATGAGAAAAAAAAATCCAAAATTACCATAAAAGAAACTATGAAATATACAGGTTGATTCACTAGGGACTGAACAGCAATTTTTTAAAAACTCATAATTAGAAAGGCACATTTGAATAATGTAAAACATGCCTTGGTCCATGATAAGTAAGAATGTCTCAATGAAGATGCTGGAAGAGCCCCCCAACCACGATCATCTAATATTCCATATTTCTTATATTCAACCCAATAAGTGTTCAGTCCCGAGTGAATCATCCTGTACCTTTCCAACACCAGGGGATCATGAACAGAGCTTGTGTACAAAGGATCATTTTCTGTGCTGTACCAATAAAAAGATGACACGTCATTAAAATCAAGGCTCTTATTATTTCTTATTGTGAAAGTTCATTATCCTACAAATCACACGAACCAGGATGTATACAATAGATGTTCACATTTCTTTTATTGATTAGAAGATACATTCCACTGGAATCTTTCAGCTCCAGATAGAGTAAGAGAGCAGAGAGGTCACCGTAGGCTTTTTGTTGTTCTATTGATGTTATTGTCTTGATCAACCTTGGACAAGCTCTCAATCACAGACTCTCTATTTCCATTTGACAACCTGTCTCTTGCAGATTAACTAAGCCTTTCTTGATGTATAGTACAGGGAGAAGACACATACAAAACAGTTTATAGAGCTTATATGGTCCAACTTTCATAGGATGATCCTTACCTGACAGATAGAAAAGTTATTTGATCTAATTTCACGTATTCTACAAGTTATATAATCTAATGCAGCTGACACTTTATATATATATATATATTATTACTACTTTTAAAATAAAGATAATATCCGCTCTAGACACAAAACAGTTTACAATATCTAAATGGTCCTTCCTATGAAAATTGAACTTTATTTGCTGTCACGATCTGCTCAGCACATCTCCGACAAACAGGGGATGAATGATAACGTAAAGAAAGTAGTGTGGTATTGACATTTTGGGAGGCTATTGATCCGTAGACAATAATTAAAGGCCAAATCACATATTTATTTCACGCGGTAATTAACTTTCTCTCTCTGAGCTGACTTTTAATTCTAAGCCACTAATACACAGATTAACTTATCTTTGAAACCAAGATTACTCATTATTACTCAACCGCTAAATTGTTCTTTGTGAAATCGTAAAGACCCATTTCAGAAATATTAATATTTTGGCCGAAATCAATATCAGTTCTATGTGCTCAGTAGACAAAGTACACCTGAGTGAAAGGGCTGTACTACGAAGTCCAATGATCACACGTGTGGGTCTCCATATCGCCAACCAACTCTTTATCAGTCATAGTGCGCAGGTGCTGCCAAATGGCGAGTATCACACTTCCAGTGTTGGACCTACCTTAGTGTAACTGCCAATCTTTCCACCGGTGGTATGGCATTCGAGAATTATCTCGCTGCGGCATTACAATCAACCGAGCCAACAGCCCATCGAATAAATCCTTAGACATCCTAAAATAGTTTAAAAAGATTTATCATCGTCCTCCCTGATTGTCTGGAACATTTTGGCAAACGAACCATCTGTAAGTCAATGAACGTTCAAAGGATGTACCCAACACGTTCGTGGTCTTCACTGACGTTCTTTCCTTTTTAAATACAGCAAGTACACACACATCTTCCTTTGGTCCATGTTAGAACACTGGATCAGAGCTATGAAATGGAGGTGAGGCATTGGAGAGTACTCGACGAGGCTCGGCCCACCGTTTGTATTACAGCGAGCACCGTCTTTATTCAGGGCATGCGCCGTCCGCGGAAAAGGTGGGAAACCGTCATGCACTTTTTAAATTAAATTATTGTTTAAAACCATTCAATATTGGGGCTTAATAGTTATCATAGTTTTTTTGACATAAAGGTTAAAGAAAATCAAGACATATTATCGGAAGTTTTAACTCAATTTTTAGAGCAGATATCTAAAAAAAAATCTTTAATTGTTTCGCTTTCCTTCCCCTACTCCTCCTATAAATATAACCTTTATCATCTATAAAACAATTAGCATGACTAGAACATAAGCATATAACTTAAACAGGTAGTAAGACGCTGAGATAAAAAGAACACTAGTCTATAGTTTCTAAAAGGTTGTTCCCCCGGAAATCTGACAGTAAATAGTCTGGATGCTTCAGGAAGGTGCGTTGGCATGTTATCGAGGTATTACCCTGTCATTTATAATTCACATTGAGACGATAGGTCGGTAACGCAGAGCCTTTAGATTACTTATTCAAAAAATACCAGTCCGCTCATAAAAAACAAAACAATGAGGGTATATAAATTGAATGCCTGAATATCATTGACAGATATGATAGTGTTCCCGTGGTTTAATGTAGCCTACACACGCAGGAACAAGAGAGTGTACATAAAGGTCACTATCGTAAGACATTCTACAGTTTATTAAGATGTTTATAGTTCTTATGTCCTAAGAATCAGGTATTTATTTTATTTTATTTCTCAGGGTTGTATCGGATTAAGCATACTCATAAATATGATAACTATTCGGTTTACCACGTCTTAACAACCCTTCAAGGCTATCCTCATATTTACCCTAAGGAAATGAGGAAGGTAGAGTTTTAAAGGAAATGTGCCCACAATTTCGTGGAAGGAGAGTGGGAAACCAATTATAAAAATAGCTCCTTAATCACACCTGGCTGGGACTTTAACCCTAACCTCCCCACGTAATCGGATTCACATGGGAATAGTATCGGAGTGACTCACATCGGTTGGCCCGTGGTCTAGTTGATACCTTGGGCAGTTTGGTTTACTTTTGACGAGGAGACCACGGTATAAGCATCGTCTAGGTGGTACTCCCAGATGGTTTTCCCTTCTTTCCTCACGCAAATGCGAATATATTTCCTCTAATCTCTGCCATCCTCATCGCCAATAGTGTAAATATGTGCATAGCCGGGAGGAGTAGTGAGATGTTTCTTTTTTTTAGTACCATGTATTACTACCCTTTCGGGCTATATGCTTATGTTTTAATTACGCTGCTAGTATTTAGGGATTAGGAAGGCTATATTTAGAGGAAATATACCCACGTTTGCGTGGAATTTATTTTTGGAAAACCACGCTCAGTAGGCCTACACCCGACCGAGATTTGAACCTCAATCTTCCCGTCCTTGGCATTCTAGTCCCCTGTGAGAGTAGCACCTTAAGCCATGCGTCCACCAAAGCAGGTGATAAGAAGTTGTGCAGAAAAACAATTTATACACTATCTCATATGTTCTACTAGAGATTTTGACAAACTTTTCAATAATCAAATAGCAGTTTAATTAACCTCAAATGATAACTTAAAAAGATAATTATATTCTAATTGTCATGTAAAACCCACACTAGATACCTATTTTGAAAAAAAAAGTTAGTTATTTTTAAAGAACTTAAAAAATAATAACCAGTAATCAATTCTTCCTCTCCAAAACAAGAAAACCGTGTTATTTTCCATGCTAAGCAATCCCCAGGTAACCATTATAAACAAAATTGTTTGTCACTTTCCTAAACAATTGAAACCATCGTCAGTGGTGCAAGAACGTTTTTATTTTGGGGGTGGGGGGTGAAAGTAATCATGTGCTTTTATAGGGGATAACATTTTTGAGATTAAAAAAAGACCATGGAAATGTAGATAGTTCGTAGATAGAACCTTCTTTAGGCCCTTTGGGCGCTTAATTTTTCTATGTAATTAAAGATAGTATCTACTGTGTACTGTGTACACCCCAGGGTGTGGGTAGTCATATCTACTATTGATTGCTCTGGCAGTACTCATTAGGAAAGGACCGGCCATAGTACAATTTGCTGTTGATGCTTGATTGTCATCAATTTGCAGTTTATGCATGAAATATAAAATATTCTCTTACAGAATATTTCTCCGTGGGTATATGTGACCCGCCTTGAGATTTAATACAAGCTAGCTAACTTAACTGACTTTTGCCATAGTAACTCTAAAAATATAGGATAGTTAAGTATGTATTGGTACATTAGCTTTCATGACCAGGCCCTCTAATTCTAGTCCAGCGACAGCCCAGCGATATTGTTTAGCATGTTTTCTTTTAACGTAACTACACATTTTACTGTGGCTGTATTGACATAGACACTTATTCTCCCTAGCAATAATCGGTACCTGTATTTCTGGAGTTATTAAACCTAAACACTTGTTCTATTTTGATGTTTTCCTTTTTACTCTGTATCGCCACCAGGTGGTCCGATCGCACGTTTGTGTCATCCATAAAACATAAAATATTGTTTATCTGATGCAATCCTATATCTTATGATTTGTTTGTTATAATAAATTTATTTATGTTACTTAATCTTTTCCTTGTACTTATAATATATGTATTCTACCACTTTAACGTTTAAGTGTTTAAACACCCGCCAAAAGCTTGGTAGATGGCAAATCTGGATTATCACTCTCTTGCTCTCTTGATGACCCTTGGATTGTAGGCTCTTGCTCTCTTGAAGGCCCTGGGACGGTAAGCTCCTGCTCTATCAAAGACTCTTGCCTGGCAGCTCTTGCTGTCGTGAATGTCCTGGGTCGTTAGACTGAAGATTTTCAACTTTTTTTTATGAAATGGTCAAGACTCAACTGACAGGCAGCATTATTCCTCTCTCTATAGAGTGATTTGTAGCCATCCAAAGAACTCAATCTATCTAGCAGCTTTGGCACTTCTATCCATGCTAGGATCATTCTCTTCAATGATTCTAATTGCACTGTCAATGTGTTAAATAAAATTCAGCAATTTGCACTGATGAAGTTGTTTGGTAAGCTCAACAACATAAAGCTCTTCCTCTTCATCCTTTATGCCGTTCTCCATTTCTAGAAGATCTTCATTGGTGAGTTCTTTTGAGTGGGATTGGAGCAATTCATCCACATTTGCCTGGTCTACGTCCTCAAATATAACATCTTGCTTTGTCAACAATATCATGTCTTATATTGGAACGCTCGTGTTCAGGATCAAAATCATGAGAATCAGAAACTTCAGGCCAAATATTTTTTCTTCATACAGGACTGTTTAACTTCTGGCCATGCGTCTCCAATGTTGTCAATACCACCCCCCTAACAACAAACTGTACAGTAAATATCTTTGTCCTCACTGGAATGTGCGTGCACAAGGTCACGCCACAACCGCACAGGGTGACTGCGAAATTTACAGCCGACCATGTACTATTTTTATTATTTCATAGTTGCGTTATGGTGAAAACGCGTAAAGTGATATCGCGTATTGCGAGGGATACCTGTATATAATGATTCCATTGTGCATTTTCTCATTTATTTTAGTGCTGCCAAACATCATAGTTAATACACAAAAAACAAATATAAAAACATTATATCTGATGTGGCTTAGCTAAAAATTATGAAACACCGAAAATTAAAGTAGGTTTCCAAACACCTTTTCCCTATATTCAATACTAGCTATAAAACCACTAACTAGTTTTGATACTTTCAAGTTTGTTGAGCCTCTTAGAGTATGCATTAAGCAGACACAGGTGATTTAGTCTACGTTGCCTCATCGTGGAGCGAGGATAGTTTTTTTCTTCGTATAAACATTGAAAAACTTCTTTCCGCAGTAGCTGATGTAGCTGGTAACACTATCAGAGTTTTCAAACAATGTGTGCTCCAAGCACATTTTATTTTTACTATGTTACCTTAGTTTGAACTTTGTATCTTGCCTCAACAAGATCTTTACATTATCTAAAAGTTCTACTATATTATTTTTGGGGGTAAAAATATACTTTCTACCCCCCAAAAATTTACCCCCTCCCTAAATTTTAGGGGGGGGGGGTAAAATTTACCCCCGTAACCTCCGTTCCTACGCCACCGACCATCCTCCTTCACCAGTAAATTGCCCTTAATTTAAGGACTAATATAAAGTAGCTCTAGGTAAAACCATATAACATTTAAATCAAGTTTGAACAAAATTCATAAAACTATTTTGCTGGTAGCCCCAAAGACAGACAAACATGACTACAGGTACAATTGTAATAACAATAATTTTAGGTTCATAGGAACTAAAAATGTCCATATTCATCATACTCTAAAGGTAAAAAAAGTTAACTATCAAAATAAGTCTTCTATTTGAGATATTAAACATTACACTAAACTTGTAAATAGAATCAAGAGTGACGTAATGTTTAAAACCAGCACGTGTTTCAACCTCGTTTGAAATTACTCCACTTGTAATCTTCTACCCGTCGAAAACACCTTCCCAAACACATAAGTTTAGGATACGCTGCATCCCGCCCCGGTCACACTCGGCCGATTACATGCTAGGCCTTTACTTCGCCTACGCGTCTCACACACACACACACACCATCATTCACAATATCTAAATCCCCCTACTTTAATTCCTTGTAAACCCACACGTCGTTATTCTTAACACCTCGCAATCATAAAAGGTCACATTAGCGCCCACGGCCAGTCTAGATGAAACCCCGTGCTCGATAAACCAAACTTTTCCCTATCGTTCCACGCCCAGACAAACTGACCGTAATGACCCAAAGGGAGGTTATATATCCAACATATACCTTGGTTTCCTTTCGAGTTAACATTTAGAGCACCTTTTAGATAATAAAAACATATCTTATTTTAGGTCAAAATTGATTACATTTTACTATAATATTAGTATTAATCTATAGGTTTACTGTAATGGCATGTCTGGGCTACATCAATATGTAGCTCAGTTTGTGGAAAGGTTAGCCAGTACTGATGTACCGTTGTCTAGGAGACATCCAAATGTACTAATAGTACATCCTTTCCGTGGAGGCCCTTTTCATGTCTAAATGAGGTGAGGGGATGATGATAGTGAGTATGAAGAGATAAATTTAATGAAGAGCTTAACCTAACTTAATCATAATCAGCCAAACACTGGGGAGCTTGGGAATTATTCCCCTTTCGAAAAAATCTTCCGGTATTAGCTGGGAAACAAACCCGGGACCTCTAGGTCAGCAGACAGGGACTCTGACCACAATATCACGAGGCTGGTTATTATTATAATAATAATATATATCAAAAGTATCAGTTAAAAATCCCGTGACATGACGAATGAATACGTTAAAGTACCAGTATATGTAGTAATATTTCTTTATCTGTCAGATGTCCATTCGTAATAAACTTGAAGTAAAGCTTGTTTTCCGACTAGGCCTTGATTGGCGCATGCGCGCGTCTATGACTCGATAGACTTTGCCGCTAAGCTATTTTAGTACTGTATATACTTTTTAACGCAAGGGTCGTGTAGCGGTACAATATATTGGGAGGAGGGTAAGAATTCATACTGATAAATCAATGGGAGAAATACATACATCCACCAGTGCACCCGGCCGAGATTCGAACCTCAAATTATCCCCTTACCCTCTTACCCATCGTACTTAGAAAATTCCTAATGCCTTGGACATTTTAAACGAGGGAAAATACTCATGCTCAGATGCCAGTATACTCGTGTCAAATATTCTAAAAACTGTAGAGCTTACCTTGTGTTGAAAAATAAATTAAACATATCTACTGAAGTGATACTTATCATTTGCCGAAAAAAGATCTGAAAAAATAATTACTTTATAACTCACGTGTTCTTCAACTCCACCTTAAAAAAGTATTTCCAACATATTATTATTCAAAGTAATATTTGTCAACTCTGAAAAGTAGCAAGCTTACCTACATTATTACACTATGGTAAAGCATATAAGATAGGACCTGAGTGTGTCAGTGAAGGAAAGACTGCTTCCTTTAAAGGTGAGGGCAATATACAATACAATGGGAATGTTTTATTTACATCTATCATATTTACATATTTACTGTACCCATAATACAATGTTAGGATGATCAAACCTCGCAGATTAATGTGGCCAGGACATAGAGTGCAAGTGGGAGATTCTAGAACCGTGATCAAGGTATTGACTGACGAAGAGACCTTTGTGAAGACCTAGACCTAGAAGGGAGGATAACAGTAGAATGGATATTAAAGAGATAGGGTGTAATGAGGTGGATTGGATATAACTATATCAAGATAATAATAGGGTGTAATGAGGTGGAATGGATAGAACTAGCTTAAGACAGGTATAGGGTGTAGTGAGGGAAGTGTATACAACTAGCTCAGGATAGGAATAGGGTGTAATGAGATGGAATGGATATAATTATCTCAGGATAGGGATAGGGTGTAATGAGGGTTATAATACAAAACTGACTAAGGCCACAAGCTGGAAATACTAATGAATGTAAAAAAGATAAAAATTGGCAATTCTTTATTGTTGAATTCAAAACAGCATTAACGTAAATACCAATAGATAGGTAAGTGTTGACATTTGGTGCTTGTACTTCAATATAAAGGTGTGCGCACCATTTAGTGCATTGAATCAGTTAGTATCATCACTAAACCAGCTCGGAAAATATTTTCTGTTTGGTAGCTCACGAGAAATCACTTTCTAAAAAATTAAAGATTATCTAAAACTGCTGCTTCTCCTTTGACTATATCTGAAATTTGACATTTATGATTGCATTCCATGTTGTGTAAGCTCTCGTTAAAAAATAACTATTGAAAGAGATTTTCTCAGAAAAGATTAATCATGGTGATGGATAGGTTGTCTCCTAATTACAAACAATCCAGTGTCAAGGCTAGAATAATTGTAGTCGAATTAATTAAAAGTGTTTATTTCGCATGTATATTTTTTTTACAGTTTATATACCATCATTTTCCTACTCTAATATGGGTGCATACCATCAAATCAAGCCTTCTCATCCTAACCACATTCATTAATCGGCCTTTGTAGGATTACCCGCACCTCTTGGAACTCAGAAAAAGCCGTTAGCTTCTTCTTATTTGATTTGCCGATAGCTGTTAAATTGAAATTTTTGAACTAAAATCTGTGAACTAAAACGATAGCTCCTAAATTACTTCCCAATCTTCCTTTACGAAAAATCTGGGTATATTTCTTCTAAATTCTATATTAGCCATCTCTATTCTATTAGTGTACATATGTGGGTAGAAAGACGTGGTGCATTTTTTTTTGTTTGTTAAAAATGGATTAATAAAACAATTTTTTTCAAATTTGATTTATTTGGCCTAGTGCCTATTTGATTAGTAAGTTGAGTTTTTTCCCATACCAAACACTCGCATACACACACACACACACACACACACACACACAATTCTTTATACCTGTTCAAGCTATGTTCAATACATTAACTAAGTTATTTTAATAGGGGTGATGAAGGTATAGTTGAATAATAAATGTAGGCTATTTAATTTACTTCGTATGATAATGTGAAACCATTTATGAAAAAAAACCTCAGTACATTCGACCAGGATTCAAACCCCAATAACTCTGCTACAAGTTATCCAATCCAATATGAAAGTGACGCGTTTGACCACGCATTCGCCGACACTGGTTAGGTTTGGCTATTATTGTGAAAGAGGACACAATCTAATAAAGCACGCAGGAATGTCTTCCCAAAACGAGTTCTCGAACGTGGATATATAACTCTCATGTGATTCTTGTCTGAACATCGTTCGTAGACTCGCTTGGACATTTTCATCTAGATTTAGATCTAGGTATTATCGGACGATGGAGATAAATCCCACACTTCCTAAACGTTGATCTGTAACATGAACACCTGGAGACAACGTTTTAGGTAAGATCCAGTTCTTTCGAAATGGAGTTGTAGTTTATTTAGGGAGGAAACACTCCGATGAGGTTATTTTACTGAATAACACGGACATTTGAAGCAGCCCTGAACTCTTATGCGTGTAAACAGAATAACACTTAACAAAATACAAGAAAAACTCGGTGCTAAAAAAATAAAATTGAGCCGTTTCGTAATTGGTTTGGGATCTAACATGGTGATGAACTTATTGATAGCATTTGAATTTTAACTAGGACGTCACAAAAAAGGTATTAGCGATTTAGCTCTAGGAATAGAGATGGGGAGGAAACTTTTTAGAGGAGATGTACCCTTATTTACGTGGATAGGGGATGGGAAAACAAAAGGGATAGATATTATTTTAAAAACCTACCTCAGTGCATTCGGTTGTGATTGGAAGTTCAACCGCCTTCCCACCACTGTAACAATAAATTCAGTCATTTGCGGGACAACCGCTCTAGTCCACGCGAATATCAGCGATCATCTTTTTATGGAATTCCCCCTAAGCATGCTCAAACGTTGGTTGTAATGTTTTATCAAGAGTATTTAGAGTGGTTTCAGGTTAACAATCCTCTCAAGACTTCACAGGTTTAAGAGTAAACTTCACCTCAAGAATAGCACCTAACTTAGAAAGGTAATACAGCTCTAACTAGGTGTAACATCACGGTGCAATTATATGTCTGTACTTTAAAGAAACAGCGGTAATGAGACCAGTAAAACTAATTTATAGAGCTAAAATTTTGAAAAATTAAGGCAAAATTGAAAAATAAATATTTCAAAATAAAAACAACTAAAGCTATCTACATTTCTCCAACCCCAAGTGAAGGATGCAGAAACCACAATTTATACGTTTTCTGGTTCGATCACCATCTTGTATATAATTTCTCTGATATAATCGGGAAAATAATGAGATCTTAAGGGTTTGAAAAACCAACTTGTAAGAGTCATAATTTAATGTTTACAATTAAGATCATAAGAATATTTAACTGAAATTTTTACCCAAATCATAATGTGGACTAAATGTCATATTTTTATCAGTCTGGGTTGCTTTTGACGATAGTCAAGGATTCGAATCCCAGAAAAGTGTACTGAAGTTTTTTTCTAAATAGTTGTCCACACTCCTTCTAATTTATTCGGGTACACTTCCTCTAAGTTCAACCCTACTCATCCCTTAAACATCAGTGTAATAGCCCACTTCAGTGGCCGAATGGTCTAAGTTGTCACTCTCATGTTGGACTAGCCTGTTGGTGATGGAGATATCGGGGTTCGAATCAAGGTCGGGTCTACTCAGGGCCGGTCTTATGACTACCGGATAATATTGCTATTGGGAGGTTAAAGTTAGCAACCAGATAAAGGCTATCAGCCACTTTCATGTTTTACGTGTATTATGAACTGAATTTATCTTCCGGATAGCTATCTGTAGGATAAATATATTCTTATGCAGAAAGCGCAAGGCGGGTACAGTTTTTACTGGTGAGCGCATGCGTATAAATTCTGCTGCTACCACTACAACCTAACGAGTGGTGACGACGCTCAACATTAATTGTTAAATAATGGCGGCTAAATTAGTGTGATGAAACATGGTGTCAGGTGGGCGCAGAAGCTAAGTTTTCTTGCAAGTACTAATTTCAGTGTCTGCCAAAATGTGGGCAATAGTTGGGTACAACGTTTACAAAATGTCATTATTGTACTCACATTTAAATAATTTGTTCTTATAACTTATAACTATAATTCTACAAATAGCTTGTCAGTTATTGTAAAAGCGTGAATTAAATGTTCTAACTTTATACATAATTATAACCTCGGCCTGTGCTTACTAAGCACGTGAATCAAGATTTTAACATAAAAACAGATTGTGTTAGGTGAAACCTAATGAAAAACAACGCTTCACTATTTCAACGCCAATTTTAACTTTCAAATAAAAGTTATCAGGTACTTAAATCTCCCGATAAAAATATGATGGATAAATACATTTTATCTGACAGATAAATGCAATCTGGTGGTCATAAGACGCACTTTTAACTTATCGAACAGATAAAATTATTTAAAGTCCAGATTAACTTTTATCTTGGAGTCATAGACCGGCCCTTGGAGTGATTTTTCCTAAGAGTTTCCCCACCCTCCTTACATGCAAATTAAGGTAAATTAGCTCTAAAATGCTTCCCTCCTCATCCCACCCTATTAGATTACTTACCATATATGCGTACAGCCCGAACAGATAGTAAGACACAAAGAAAAAAATTACTTCTATTAAATTGCTTTATTATACAAGCTATAAAAATTTACTAATTTAGGTAAAACTTCTTGACGTATGAATATAGAGTATTAAAGTAATTTTAGTACTTTATGTACTGCTTTTATTACCATGACTTTGTAAGCTTTACGTTTTACTAGCTATCCTGCTTATATGTATTTAAATACACTATTTAAGTAATTATGAGAAATATATAATTTGAGAGGTAATTTACCTATATTTACGTGAAAGGGAAGTGAGGAAATATTTTATAAAATGAACGACCTCCCGCTCATTGACAAAACCAACTAGACGAGCATGATACTAATTTTTATTTATTCTGCTGATATAATTCTACGTTCAGACTTTAGATAGTGTTCTTTAAATACATACTTAATCTATGGCATTAGGAACTGGAAAGTTCATTACAGCACTTAAAAAAGACTTCCATCTATTCCTATCTTGAGCTAACAATAACCAGTCCACCTCATTACACACTAACCCTATCTTGAGCTAGTTCTGTCCAGTCCATCCCATTACACCCTATCACTATCTTGAGCTAATTCTATCTAGTCCTCCTCATTACACCCTATCATTATCTTGAGTTAGCTCTGTCCTGTCCACCTCATTACACCCTATACCTACCATGAGTTAGTTCTGTCCTGTCCACCTCACTACACCCTATCACTACCTTGAGCTAGCTTTGTCCAGTCCACCTCATTATACCCCATCCCTCACTAAGCTCTATGCCTATTTTAAGCTAGTTTTATCCAGTCCTATTCATTATATCCTATTTCTTTCAGGTCCATTCTAATGCTATCCTCTCAGTGGCGTCTATGTCTGCCCAATGGTCTCTTCCCATTGGGTTTGCCAGTTAATACCATGAACAAGGTTCTAGATTCTCCCATTCACACTGCATATCCTTCCCACCGTAATCCACGAGTCTTGATTATCCTAATAATATATTGTGATTAGTACAGGGTATGTAGCTCACCATTATGTAACCTTCTCCACGCCCTATTATCCTCATACCTTTTTGGACCAAATATCTTCCAATGCACCTTGTGTTCAAAGACCCTAAATTTTCTCGTCATTTTAGCTAAGAGACCACATTTCACACCTACAGAGAACAACCATTAAAATTATAGCTTTGTATATTCATTTTACATTCCTTTACAGCAGGGAAAATGTCAACAACTCACTGACAGACCAATAAATTGCATTTCCCAACTGTATTATTTTTTTTATCTCCAATATAATATCGTTATTATTGTTTCTAAATATTTAAGCTCATTAACCCTGTCAAATGATATGTTGTTCGCAGTAATCTCTACAGCTACATTTTATAATGCTCTACCAGCTGTGACCCAACCCAACCCTTCCACCCGGATAACCTCTCGTAGTTGTTTATTCCAGGTGCATTCGACGCGCGCAATTTGTTTTATTCATGTGGGACGGCAGCGAATTTGTAACTTGTCAAGGCCTCTTTTAAAAAATATATATTTCTAAACGTGTTTATATACCATTGTGCCGCTTAATGGTAACATTTGTACTAATCTCTAATCCAGTGGAATAAGATGATCTGTGTTTATAATTGGTGTTTATAAAGAGCATATTTAGATATGTACAAAACTTTTAATATTAATAAATATAGCTAGTCTTTCACATAAACTTAGTGATAATATAATTTGGTAAACTTCGAGAAGTTTCAGAGGAGAATATTTAGTACTAAGAAGATTGAGATTGTTTGGAGGATGATTAGGAGGCCAATTTCTTAAGGGTGGGTAAACTATATGAGGAGAGCTTTTGATATAATGGTTAGTAATATAATAATTAGATAGCTATTTACATAGGTATCTCAATTCTTCCTTCTGAAAATTTAAAGGTGTAAAATATATCTCTGATTTACAAGACCAGTATATTTTTAATAATTAAAACGAAAGTTTATTTTTGTCAACGCGTGCTGCTACCAGTTCAAGTTATACGCTTATATTATATTTACTCTAATGGTACAGGGATGTGAAAGGAAGTATCTTAGAGATGATGTATTCTTATTTGCGTGGAAGGAGAGTGGGAAACCCTTTAGGGAAAACTTTTAACAGTAAACCCGACTGGGACTCGAATCCCAATCTTCCCGTCTTCAGTAGACTAGTCTAACACAATAGTGACGCCTTAGACCATTCGGCCATTGAAGTGGGTACAAATGGTATTAATAAAGAAGAGATACGAAAGCATTTTCCTAGATTTAGAATGCAAAACTTGATGAAAAAATATTCTCCGTCCCACCCGTCTGGAGTTATAACCTCTGATCTCCAGGATCAAGGTCAAGCATGCAATAAGTGAGCTAGTTTTATATTTAATTATTAGGTTTAGTGCCAAGGTTGATTACAGCTAACGGGTATGAATAAGGAAACGTAGTTAAGGGTTAGTGCACCCGCATTAGTGTTATAATACCGTTGTGAAAGTAATATAGAAAACCACCCCTAGATTAATACCTTAATCTCCTTGTCACCAGCAATTCAGTTTATTATGAGACCGATACCTTAGACCAGTGCGGGTGCGGTGGTTATTTCTGGGCTAACCCTTACAGCTACTTGAAGTGGTATTTCATATAAACAGTAATAAGCACGTAAAAGTCATTTTTGTCAAAAAGCTTGGATTATATAAAGTCAAAGGAATCTATCTAATCAACAAATACTTTAAAAAGATTACTGTGTATTTAAATTAATTCATCCACACCAGTAGGCACCCGGAGCAGGCACCAGTCTCGTCTGATTTAGTTTGCATTGACAAAAAGTGGGTGTTCTAATCTTGGTTGGGGGTTCTAAGGTGTATTTTTCCTCAATGGATTATCACGTCAAATACGGATCCATTACCTCTAAATTTTATTTTTGTTCTCGTCCTCACCCTATTTGTTTGAAAAGAGCCCTGACGAGTAGTAAGACATGAAGTACTGTGGGAATCAATGTCCTTATATTCTTGATACAACACACCAAGTATTTTAATTTCTGCAAAATGAATCTAGTTTTAGCCTTGAATTATGGGTGCGTTCAATAAATGCAGCGTATTAATAATACCGCACAGATCACTGTATACGGAGTGTCCTAAACCCAACACGTACTCATTTGCACTTAAGAGTCATTGATAATAATTAATAAATATGCATGAGTTTGAATTGTAATGACTGCATAATATAACAGGTGAGGGAATAGAACCTCTAGGCCGTATGAGGCCACAAAGAAGTTTTTTTAGATATAATGTTGCCATTAATTTAGTTTTGAACATATTGTTCATAATTTGTATGGGCATTCCTACTATCCTGCATAATCAAATCATGACTTATTCATGTACTGTTGATGTCTTCTCTCCGCCCAGAATTCACAACCGACTCTTCAAAATGATGAAGTGGAACAGTAGCTCAGTTTAGTTCTCATTAACTCAACATTTTTATGTTTGACTTGAACTGTAATGTTAGTAGAGACTTGGGCTATTAATAACCCAAAATGTGGGAATGGGCTGAGAAGGGCTGACCTTCAAAATACGGTTTTCACTAATCGTCCAAAGAGACTATTATTATTTACAAAATGTCGCCAGTTGGTGGTGAAACCTTTGTTTTTTCGATAATCATATTCGCTGCTGATGGTTTTTTTGAATAGTCAATGTGCACTTATAAACCAGGGAATTTGAATTGCGTCCATAAAAATGATTTTGGATCATGAGGCGTGTAAAGTAAATACTGAGTCTCGTCCTCAAACCGCACACCAACTAGGGGGAGGGGTACCAAGCTGCGTCCAACTGCATCTAGTCTATCTAACTATATTAGCTACTAGAGTCATAAAGTCAGTCACTTGTTTACAATAATCTTATGACAAACATTCCATCTCTATCTGAAATCTGTCTGCTGTGTGCTCGTTAGGCTAGTTTAAGCTAGTTTAGTTTAGATGAGTTTAGTTAGGCTAGGTGAGTTAGGTTATGTTGCTTTATGTAACATTTGACTCTAGATTCAACTGAATACTTTCTTTAATATATTATTCTGAGCATACTTTTGTTTATCCTTTTAATATTATTTAATTTCTTAGACCTTACTCTTTCGGGCTCATCTCAGGTGGTAATAAAATGTATGCACACTCCTTTGGACGCAACTCAGGTGGTAGTAAAATGTATGTTCACTCCTTTCCTAAATATTTGTTCATGCTTCCTCCATGCAAATGTGGGCACACTTCATTCATATTAAACTTCTATCATCTCTACTACATTATTTCAGCTAGTACATGGATGTGCGTATAGCCCCAAAGGGTAATAAGACACGGTTCTAAAAAACCAAATTATTGGTGGCTCAGAACTTCAGTGTTTTCTCACTAAAACTAGCACTAGAAATATGTAGATTAAATTCACTTTAGAGGGAAAATTTTAATTTGAACATTGCTTGATTAATATTTGACTTACAATACCCGTCCGGGGAATATATAGGCTTACGAATTTGTTTAGATGATGAATGAGTAACCATTTAGGGAAAAAATACAGCTACGTAGCTCACACCTGTGTAATTAGGAACTAGTAACAGGCAAGACGCGATTCTATTGCTATTGATCATTTTACATTGAATTCAATTGGGACTCTCACCTCAAAGTAACGCGATATTGCTTGTGCGATAAGATTGCTGGTTCGTAAGAAATATGTGTTGCTGGCAATATGCCGCGCATGTTGAAAAGCGATATTTATTGATTAGTAGATCAATAATATTTTGTACGTATACCGGCTCTGTTAACTTAATAAAATTCATTTAAATTACTGTTCAATTTAATGTGTTAACTTGACTTTGTTATAGATAATTATTTAAACAAAGACACATCAGACGATTCAACAATTAATATTAAATTTGTGTAATTAATGTAAAAGTATAGATGTATTTATTATTAAACTCTCCAAGATCAAAGCAAAAGGAAAGCTACTGAAAAAGCATGTAGTACAATTGGATGTGTATTGAAACTATCAAGTAATTACGTTTTATTTTTATTCTATTAATCTACACAGTGTAGTTTTATTTCAGGTTTCAAAAAATATACTTTTAACTGATCTATCAATTCGTAAACAGTTTTAATATTACATTGTATATTAGTAGAAAATGGTATTTGAAATCTACAACGAATCTAATGATCTTCGCTTATGAACTGTGGATACCCTGCGTTATTCTTATAGAATCATGAATAAAACACAAGCTGATTTAATAAATGAGATTACCGTTTTTTCTTGACAAAGCATTGACATTGAAATATTTGAAATTTCGATACCAGCATTCCAAATTAATATTCTACTTTTTTCCGTCCTCTTGACAATATATTTGGTAGGATAAGATGTTTGTAAATTATTAGGGCTCATTCGATTGCAGTTCTTAAACTGTGTAGTATGTACTCTGAGCTAGTTGGCATATATATTTCCGCCATGATGTATAAGTTCTTTAAATGAAGGATGAATCCCAAACTTTCTTTTACCAAACCACCACAACATCAGAACCTCCTCATCGTCATCGGATGGTGACATGGTGGTGACTGGATGAGACACATACTATTTATTTGTTGCTTCGGTGTAGTGGTCAAAATAAAATTGTCTGTTAGGCCTACTTATTGCCGGTTACTAGTGTCATGTTGCGAATAGGTAGCTCCAGTGTGAGAGCCACCCAAGAACAATTTGCTATGATTCGAACCCCGCTCTCTCGTCAACAGCAAACCAGACTCGATCTGTGGACCTATCCCCGATATCTCGCGACGGCGAATCTCGTCATGATATAATCAAATCGGCAATTTCATTCCGTAAAGTTGCTAGCCTCGAGTTGTAAATACCGTCACTCGTTTCAATACTTCCACTTTCTCATGATCATTCTTTATAGCACGAAATTCATGACTCCCCTTGTGTGGGATATTATTATCTATGTTGTAAGGCCCACTTTACTTTTTTATGAATACACATTTTTGTTATTTAAAACAATAGAAGTATGAAAAACCTTTTTTAAGTTTGATCTTTGTTATGTTTGTTTGTTTGTTTGACCCTTTAAGATGCTTAGAAGGCGAATAAACCAAAGACACACGAGTCGGCTCTCTCATTAGATCAAAGTATTCAATTAAACTTAAATCACACTCTTTATTCAGTCTGAATAATTTGATTCCTTTCTTTATATTTTGCTCTAAGAACTCTCCACGTTCACTAAATATACGTAGCACTTTATCAAACTCAATTTAAAATTCTTAATTTTCTCTGATCAACAAATAATTTATTCAAGATCCTACATTTTTAATTTTTTGCTAACAAATAATTTTGAATTAAATATCTGTTCCAAGATTGACGATTCCAGTCTAAATATAATCGAATGGAATAAAAAAAACCACTGTAACTTGACTTTGCTCAAAGATGTTTGGTAAGGGGATATCCATAAAAACTCACAACGCTTTTATCTTAAGCATGTCCTCCCCCCCCCCTGGCCTCTCTCCACCCACCTACTCAAATGTAATATCAAGTAGATATTTAGCTTGCTCTCTCTCTCTACTGCAACCTGTGTTACGTAACTTTTCACATAAAGAGGGAAATGCTCTTTATATCATAGATAAGATTTTGTAATAATACTAAAAGAGGTCCCCATATTGAATACAGATCAGTACATATTTAAATACTATATATAAAATAATTTCAAAGAATGTTATTAAAATACTTTTTTATTCTTATTGATACACATATATATGAGTATTTATAAAATTAAAAGCCTTTTTTTAAAACTACTTGCAATTTCAACAACATAAACATTCTGAGATTATCTAAAAGTATGTTTACCAATAGTGAAAACATGTACAATAATATTATTATTGGTCTATTATTATTATTATTATTATTATTATTATTATTATTATTATTATTATTTACATCAGACTAAATATAATATCTGTGTTACGTAACACTGTAATGTACCCTCCACTTCCTCCATAAATCTTTAGTAGATATTAGAGCTCCCCAGTTTACTCTCTCAACAGCGTTATGTTGCTTATGGATGACCCTTGAAATGGAAACATTTGATAGATTTTACCTTCTGTTGGCTTCATCTCGCAACAACCCTGGGATTGGTCCTCAGTTTGTATCTCTGTCCGGTCACTCACTGACACGGGTTTAAAATACTTGTGGGTTGTTTTACACCTCATCTCACTACCTGTTCAGGTTATATGTCAATCTATGTACTAATTACGCTAGTGAGTTAGGTATGAGTAAGGTTAAATTTAATGAAAATGCACCCCCATTGGCGTGGAGGGAGAGTGGAAACCATTTTGGAATAGCTACCCTTAATACACCCGACCAGGATTCGAACCCTGATCTCCTTGTCATCGACAGTCTAGTCTAATGCAAGGGTGACGCTTTAGACCATGCGGCCACCTAAGAAGGTTTAAAAAACCTTCTATGCTCTAAGAAGATCTAGAAGTATTAAGTATACTCGTAATTTATGTTGTAGAACATTCCAGAGACGTCTAGAAGAAAAGTGTTTCCTTTTATGTAACATTCTGTTGACTTCTACTACCTAAAACTATGTCAATATCATCAATCTGCACTGTAAATGAGGAAATATATTCGTTCTACACTGAAAGTATAATATCCCCTGCTATCCTAGCCAATCTCCCTTTATTTTAATAGAAGGCGCTCAGGAAAGTTTTGGTGTCTCATAAACATGAGCCTCCCTTAACTGTTCGTTCATTAATATCTACTTGGAAAGTAATTATTTTAATCTCGTTTATACCTGACATAAGAGGGAATTTTAGCCAGACATCTAGTTTGTTCTAAGCATAATAATCGTCGCAAAATCTTGTAAAATGTAGTTACGCGTCTGGCGTTGTGACACACATATAACTATGTGATTAATTGAGTCATAACCTAGCGACTGAACTGGTTTATAATTTAGTAGGTTTTCTATTTTGTAAGACATGTACTTACTATATTTATTTATTGAATAAAACTGTTATATATATATACACCAAATGTCGGGCAAATGTCAATTAAGATTTAATATTTTTTGGTCGGCTGTGATTTGATGCTGAATTTGCTAGAGTTGGAATAATAATTCTAAAATATATAATGCTCATCCTCTTTCCAAGCAAATGCCCACCTAATTAGTCATTCTATTTAATATCTTGGATCAATTATTATAAGTATTTGATAGCCAGTGCTGGCCTGAAATCTTAGCAATAATAATAATAATAATAATAATAATAATAATAATAATAATAATAATAATAATAATAATAATAATAATAATAATAATAATAATAATAATAATAATAATAATGAAAACATATTAATAACTAATAAATTAATAACAATCTACACCGGTGGGTGAGCAAGTAAAGCCATACCGTGATTATCAATCGTCTTGACTTGTATGCCTTTGCTGGGTCGGTTGGGATTCGAATCCCCTATATGTCTTTCCACTAAAATTTGGGTACACGCCCTTTAAATTACACCTCCATCCATCCCTAATCTATGAATAGGACACCAAATTAAAGTGTTTTAAAATTAACTGATAAAATAGTATTATATTAAAAAAATCAGACTTTTGTGGGTGTTTCCAAAAAAGAATTGTTATTTACAATGAAATATATTAACTAAAATCCTTCAAATGGAAGCTAAAGCTCACTTAAAATGGCCAATATTTTAAAATCACAAAATAAAGTAACAATTATTTGCTGTTCATTTGGATACGAGACGCTAGGTGTTTGGTAGCCGCCATCTTAGAATTCACCTGACAAACATGGTGTGTAATGTACCGGTATTAAAAATTCAAGTGTTGGGACCACCCTTGCCATTGGCTGTTAGAACAATACCTGGCCATAACTTAACAATGACATTCCTCACAGTTATCCATAACTTATTGGATTGTCTTCCATTCGAGTTATGCCGTGTCGGTTTTGCTTAATCTCAGAGGAGAGAAAATGGCATTCCAAATAGTACATTTATTACTTTCGCCTTCACCCTATAATTATGGAAATACTTGTACGTTACTCGTGTGGGTAGGTGGGAGAGGGGGGGGGATACATACCAGAACAATCAAAACCCGGAACGCGCCTGTTTGCATACTAATTATGTGTGTTAGTTAGATTCTTATCCGACATTTTAGGGCTCGTGTTTGATAGAGCGCCTGTCTAGTGGGCTAAAAGTCCCGGGTTCAATTCATAGAGTAGCAGAAAACTTTATAATTGGTGATGTATGGACTTTCAATTTTCACAGTGATGGATTAACGGTCGGAGGGACTTAGTGCTGTTACCTGTTCTTGAATTATGTTTGTCTATAACAGTTTGAAAATGAAAGTAATTGGTCTATAAAGTCCATATTAAATACATTTAGTAATAATTTTGATAATTAAAGAAGTATAATTGTTTTAATATGTATATATCAAGTCATTGCTATCAATCTTCATATTAGATTGAGCATTCAATGTTTAAAAATTCTAGGAAGGTTAAAAGAGGGTTTGTGTGTAAATAAATAGTATATATACATATATACATTAAATATTATGTACATACATTTATAAATATATATAAATATATACATGCAGGGTGTCCCAAAATAGTTTACTCATACTTTTAATAACAATAAAAGCAGGGTTTATTAACATAGATACAAGTTTAATGGTTTAAATTAAAGATAATCAAATTACATTAAGAAAATGAAAGTAAACAGGTCCAGGAAATAAAACCAGTTTAGTCCCCCCTGCATTTTCGCAAATATTCAAACTGACTACCACCATTTTTCAGCGACAGCTGATATCACGGGCTAATGGATTCATTAACGTTACGAACCATTTTATTCAGAATTGCGAGACCTTGTCTTTCATTTTACTCTTTTAACACATAGAATGTTGCTGGTTTCACGCTGTAAACTTTATCTTTGAGATGTAACCCCCACCTTCCTCAAAAAAAAGTCCATTGACGTGAGTCTGGAGGAATGTGCAGGGAATTCAACGCTACCTTCTCGCCCAAACCATCTGTTCTGAAGAGCTGCATCGAGATAGGCCCTTACATCACGATGGTAATGGGAAGGGGCTCTATATTGATGGATGTAAGAATCTTCTTCACCAAATATCTCTTCAATCCGTGGACCAACGGATTCCTGCAGCAAGTTTAGGTAAACGTCACATGTGACAGTTTGGTGGTCTTAGTAGGCCCAGTGGTGATATTCCACACCATACTGTATATAGCCCCTGGTTAGTTCACATGGGGTTCCACATTAAAATGAGTATGTTGGGCAGCTTCAAAATGCGATAAACGCTCGATTTTGGGAATCCTATTCCACGAGCCGCTTTTCGTACAGATTTCTTTGGGGATTGGAGTAGTGTTTCTTGCAGTTGTCCTTCTCTTGCGGGGCTGGTGGATTTACGGGGTCTTCCCAAACTTTCCTTATGGACGTAGTAGTGAACGGTTTCATCTGCTTCAAACTTGTATCTGATGCGAGCAATGGTGCTTCGCGTTGGTGAATTTATGTGAAACTCCCTTCTAAATTGTCTTTGCACTTCCTTGATGTTTTAGTACTTCCAGTAGTACTTCAGGACAAATTTTCTTTCTTCAAAGCTTAGTCGTACTTGTGTTATTATTTCACCTTAGTTGCACCTATAAAAACAAATAAAGACCAATGATCTATGCATAATTTATCTATATTACATAAAATATTCATATATATATATATATTATAGGTTACAGTAGAGTCTAGATAGCTCAATATTATTTGATAGTTCAAGGCATTTGTGTCGATAGGTATTAATTATTGAGAACACATCCATTTTCACTTTGAATTAGGAAATAAATAGAATTACTTATGTATGTCAACTAAAATAGAGTTACTTGAATCATTTATGCAATGTTCCGAACGTGGCTTTCCAATTTTTAGTTTCTTGCTATCTTACAGGTAGAGAAATTATTGTGCTCGTCAAAATATCGAACTCTAGATTTTGATGAATTTCGAAGTTTCATGACCAACCAAATTCGAAAAAAAAGGTGTATGCATTTCCGACTGTATGTCTGTCTGTCTGTACCTCGGAGTAGAGCTTAAGCTATTTTACCAATTGGGCTAAAGCTTAGTACCTAGGGTTTTCATAGGGATGCCCCTAGGGTTGTTTTGGAATAGGAGATCCAACCCTAAAATCAAGGGTAATTTACTGAAGGGTGAAAAGAGAAAAAAATCGATTTTCTCAAAATCGGCTCTAACGATTTTGACTAAATTTCATTTATAAGCATTGATAAAATATATCACAAACAAAATGGCCACTCTCAATTTCTCATCAAAATGAATTCAAGTGCTCTGGTCTGATGTGTAAATTCTATTTTTTTAAATCATATATTAATAAATCTTTCGAAATGTTGATGGATGTCAACGTCCAATGACCCCCCAAAGTTCTAAAAAGTGGTTTTTGCAAATCCGTCTGCCTATATGTCTGTTTAACCCTAAAATTAAAAGTATTATAATTAATGGTGAAAATAGAAAAAATCTATTTACTCAAAATTGACTCTAACGATTTTGATTAAAACTCGTACCTAGGCGTTGATTAAGATTATAAATAAAATTTAAAATCTTCATTTCCCCTTAAAATGATTTCCAGGGTACTTTACAGAACCGTAAATTTCCATATCCCCCCAACTGTTTGAGATACAGAATATCTTATTATTGTAAAATTGTAGTACTATTAAAATAAACAACCTTTATTTGAAATATATTATTTTAAAACCAATAGTTTCTGAGATATTGGCAAATATATTAATACCATTTTGTAATCATTAGTTGTACAGAGATACTACTTAATTTTAACGCAATATTTCTCTAACACCCTAAGGTAAGTAAATAAGTAAGTCTAAGTCCATCAAAAGTGTATGTTCTTTTTTACTTTCTCTCTATCTTACAGGTATGGAAAGTATGGTGATCGTCAAAAAAATCGAACTCGAGATTTTGATGAATTTTGACGTTTCATGACTCCCTGAATCCAAAAAAGTGTTTTTTGAATTTCCGTCTGTCTGTCTGTACCTCCAACTAGAGCCTAAAATATTTTACCGATTCAGCTAAAACTTGATATCTGGGGTTTTCATAGGGTTGCCCTGAGGAATTTTTGGAATTGGATATCTACCCCTAAAATTAAGGGTAGTTTACTGAAGGAAAAAAAAAGAAAAAGTCGATTTTCTCAAAATCGGCTTTAACGATTTTGATTAAATTTCATTTATGAACATTAATAAATATTCCAAACAAAATGGCTACTCTCAATATTTCGGCAAAATGGCTTTAAGGGCTCCGGTCTGATGCGTAAATTAACATTTTTTATAATAGCTCCGAAACTATTTGAGATATGAAATTACTTAGCATTACAAATATGTATATATATTTATAATACAAATATTTTA
>CABFWO010001820.1:72322-127987 GCA_902155825.1 Timema genevievae
CAAAAAATCATAGAACCCGATTGCAGTGCCACCTACCGGGTCCAATTGTGAATCTAAACCTTCCACGGACCCACTCAAACAAACACAAAAAATGTCATCAAAATCGGTCCAACCCCCCCTAAAATCCCTAAAAAATCAAAAAAATCATAGAACCCGATTGCAGTGCCACCTACCGGATCCAATTGTGAATCTAAACCATCCACGGACCCACTCAAACACACAAAAAAAATTTCATCAAAATTGGTCCAGCCGTTTAGGAGGAGTTCAGTGACATACACACGTACAGAAGAATTATATATATTAAGATATTGAGTTTAATTAGAAAATTATTGGTTTGATAAAAATATATTTCAAATAAAATAGACCTATATATTTGCAACGATAAGTAATTTTATATCTCAAATAGTTTCAGGAATATGATAAAAAATGAGAATTTACGCATTTGACCAGAACCCTTAAAATCATTTTTCCGAAAAAATTAAAAAAAGTAGCTATATTTTTTATAATATTGATCAATGTTTATAAATGAAGTTTAATCAAAATCGTTACAGCCGATTTTGAGAGAATTTTATTTTTTCTCTTTTCACCCTTCAGTAAATTACCCTTAATTTTAGGGATTGGATCTCCAATTCCAAAAAACCCTCAGGGAAACCCTGTGAAAACCCTAGGTACCAAGCTCTAACCCGATCGGTAAAATATTTTAGGCTCTATAGACTGCCAGATGGACGGACGGACAGAAAGACGGAGATTCAAAAATAACTTTTTCTGACTCTAGGGGTCGTGAAACGTCAACATTCATCAAAATCAAGAGTTTGATTTTTTTTTACGATCACAATACTTTCTCTACCTGTAAAATAGCGGGAAAGTATTAATATAATAGCTTGGTACTTTAATTCAACATAGAGAATGAATGTTAAACAAAAGCTTCTTGAATACTACGTAGGTGAGGCATGTATACTATTATAAACTTGGGATGCTTATTAAAATTTTAAATTGATCTTTATTTTAAACAAAACCTTCCCCCACTCACGTTTTCTCCTCCATAAGAGTGGTCAACATGGGGGCCACGACCCAGCCCTGCAGATCAGGAGGTGACACCCAAGGGAGGAGAATGACAGGACAATGCTGACTTCGCCTGTCACAGGGTTGAGCAACTTACAAGACAAACACAAATGGAGTTCAGAAGACAAGTAACTACAGTCCCATTTTTATTGTAAGAGGGGCTTATAGAAATCACAATCATAATTATTTGCGGCCATAATTTATAACATTTTAATAAATTAGTAATGTTATTTTATAGGTATGGATAATATCTATCAACATTGACAAATGCAGCTCACATGGCTTGACGTATGAATACGACAGGGTAGTTTTAGTAGCTTTTCTAGCATTCATTTAAGGCCCTTACTTTAACAACTAAGCTGTATCAGTATTATTTTTAATATTACGTTTATCACGAGGAGCTATAAATGTCTTAATCTAAGGGATAAGGATGAAAAAGGATGTTTTTAGGAAGCTAAGCCATTATAGAGTGGAGAGAGGATGTAAATTTTAGCTTCAGTTCACCCGACAGAAATTATAAAACTTCAACCTCTTCGTCGTTGATAATCCAATATAACACCCTAGACTGTGTGACCACTGGCGCGATTAAAATAATAGAAAGCAGCCCCATTTAGATAAATTCATGAGTCTAAGAAATGAGTTTAGTCTATTAAAAGACCAAAACAAAACAAAAATATTGAAAAATTCACATCGGTGATCACGTTGTATAAGGTGTCAGTCATTAAATATACAGGATTGCCAATGATGAGGAGGCCAGGATTTAAATCCTGGTCGAGTGCGCTGGGGCTGGTTTTCTAATGTGATTAATTATTGGGGTTATCTCCTTCCATTTCCACACTAATGTGGCTGCACGTCATATAAAGATAGCCTTTCTCAAATTACCTCTTATTAGTTAATGAACTTGACATTACACGTATTTATATATTAAATAATATTATATTTATTTATTTAATTTATTTAGCACCGCTTCGTACTACGCGTTACTTACTATACGCTTAAGTACGAATTACACTAATGGGCTAGGAATTGGGAAGGTTGAATATAAAGGAAGTGAACCCACATTTACGTGGAGGGAGATTGTAAAACCGTTTAGGATAAACCACCTCCAGTTCACCTGAGCGAGATTCAAATCTCAATCTTCTCGTCCTCGGCAGTCTAGCTCAACATGAAACTAGCACAATAGATAATTACTCCACCGAGGCGGGTTGATACTATTATAAAATTTATGACTTTTTCACTTTTAAAAGTACTTAAGAGGGTCAAACATTTTAAACCTTAGGGTGGCAGCCAATTCTTAGCTTTTATATAATGCTTTAAATCGGTGATTATAGCTTTAAATATTGAAGACTTGGTTTAAAAACCTCAATCAAATTCTCTTTAAGAGAATCTTTGTTATTTTATACTTAAGACAATATTCCAACATATGCCCACGCGTGTACAATGGACTCCGTGTTGTTTCGTCCGTGTGTGATCGTGCTCTTGGAAAAATAAATGGTACGGAACTCCACACGGATTTTCTCACTCTATTGTTTAAAAATGGAGATACCAACACGCCACAATACAATGATCCCTTAAATATGGAGAAAGCAATATAATGGCGTGCAGACTCTAGAGCTGGATTTAATTAATCTAGATAAATTATTATCTCCGGTGAACATTCAAGAAACAAGTCTATACAGAAGCGTTAGCTTCAGTTTAACGTGAAAACAATTAATTCCTTAGTTTATAGCCTCCTGTGTCTACCTACAATTAAGTTGCAACTCCTGTGGTATGCTCTATTCGGATATAGCCAGGAGCCCTTGAATACAAAGAAATATGTATGAATAAACTTATCAAGATGTTCTTCGTGGTATCACAAAGGATTGTCAAGGGGTTGTGAGATTAATGTGATTGTCATATTATGATAGACCTGATATGAATGTCCAAGAACGGTACGCTTGATGTAACTGTCTTAAGATGGTAGTTCTGATCTGATTTTCTTACATTGGTAGGAACAACATTTAGCAGCGCATCTTACTACCCGTTCGTATTATAGCTTAAACACTATTTACGCTAATAGATTAGGAATTGGGAAGGTTGAATAAAGAGGAAGTGAACCCAAATTTGCGTGGAGGGAGAGTGGAAAACTATATAAGTAAGCCACACCCAGCACACCAGAGGGAGATTCAAACCTGGATCTGGGCGTCCTTGGCAGTCTAGCTCAACACGAAACTAGCACGTTAGCTAACTACGGCACTGAGGCGGGCTACGATGGTCGTCTCAGTGGGATTTCCTCACACTTATTGTCCTGATGGGATTGAACCCACTAATATCGGGACTTTAGACGAGCACATTACTCCAAAACCATCGGGGAAAACATATCTTGTCATCATTACCACTATCCTGAGATTTTTATTTGGATTTCAAGTTGAAATATGTCCTATAATTTTTGCCTTGGATTGGAGGTTTCTACTTTTCTTTGCTGATCAAACATTTGATTTCTAGAAAATTGCCATTGCTCACGGGGCTTAAGAAGCCAGTCTCGCAGTAGTGTCATTAAAAATTTCGCCCAAGTCAGTCAATTTATTTAATAGAATTTCAAATTAAAATCACGTATGATGAGCTATTAAACTAAAAAATACATTTTGAGCAGCCACCATATTGAAATTGTTATCAAGATTTAAAAAAAAACTGTGTTCATATGTCGTTTAAGGGCGAATCCAGGGCCTGTTGTCATGGGGGGCGATTGGTTTTCATAAGACTCCCTCAAGTATGAATTTAATAATTTTAATTAATCAAGGTTTTATATTTTAGTATAGTAACTACACTATTGCTAACTAATAAAACTAATTTTAATAATATTTTTTATCATAAAATGAGGACTTGTAAGAGACAAAACACAGATTTGATTAATAAATTTGTAGTTTTAACAGAATAAAACATTAAACAATAAGGCACTATTAATAATAAAAGTAATCAATATGTATATGGGCCTAGAGTGTCTTAATAGAAGAAAAGAATTTTAATAAAAATATTTGGCTATCAAACTAAACTTAGTGGAGAGTTTAGTTCTAAGCCACTTACTTTTCTGCACATTAGAGCTAAGTTGAAAGAGTTATTGATTAGGTCATGTGATAGATAGGGCGAGGGAGGTGTTATTCTTTACAACATTAAGATATCGGTTTCAATAATCTTGATTATTTTCTATGGGGTAGAGGGGAATCACCCCCAACCCACCTTCGATCGGCCTATATTCAAAGAATGCCCCTGCCAAATCTCATTAAAATTTGTTCATGCATCCGGACAGACAACATATAAAATTACTCGAAGAGATAGTAAGACGCGGTTCTAAGTATTATTAACATGTAAACATGTAAAGATAAAACACAGTCTGGATATGCTTGGTTAAATAACTCTCTGTGAAATATCGTCACAGTTATTGCCATAAGATGGTAGGTATCTTGACAATTAAAATAGTAGCTGGAACTAATTAAATATATGGACCGTGATATAATCTGCTTATATATTATGTTGACAAAAAGTCGGCCTATTAATGCCGATAAAGAAATAATAATAAATTGTCATTCCATTTCTCTAAGGTTGAGAGCAACAATCTGTTTGGTCCTTCTCTGAGCCCACCATCGCAACGGTCTGGGAGTTTTGCCTGTATAGTATAATGAGAATTAAACGGTAGTAATGACTGCTTATTGTGACCTTGCCAGAAGTTGTCTGTTCATGATAAAATCACTACATTTGTTATAAAGAGAGAGAACGTTCTTACTAAACGAGATTCGGTAATCATTTCAAGTCGATCTGACTCAATTTAAGTTAGATGTCGCTCTTTGTGAGTCGGCTATCACGTCTGGTTTTTGAATACCCTATTTTACTTAATTTGATCGGAATCAATCTATATGATGGGTCTAACATTTGAACCAACATTGCATCAATATTTTATAGGATGAAGAAAAAAAGGCTTACCACAGTAAAAGGCAACACAAACATCTTTAATAGCCTAATCAATGAAGACCCTAATCCAGCAAATAAAAAAATAAATAAAAAGTTTTGAAATTTGGCAGAGGTGTTTATTAATGTGTACTATTGAACATAAGTCCTGAAGGATCAGAAATGAGCTAACGCCACCATCTTGGAAAATAATTACAGTTTTATAGTTTATTACAAATATATCGTGAACTATTGATTTTATGGAAACAATAAATTCTATCAAAATTAAAGAGTATTACATTCTAAACAAAAAAGGTCTATTTCATTTTTTTATAATTATATTTTGCTACAAGTAAATTGGTACGGAATATTGCGACAATCGCTGCCATCCTGGAAAATATTTACAGTTTTATAGTTTTTTTTGTAAATATCTTGGTAAAAAAAAGAGGGTTTTAGTTTACCATGTCTTTCAACTACTTTATATCTGTGTTTTTATAGTTTTAAGCTGTTTTAAATGCTTTGGTTTATTAGGCAGAGGCACTATTGACTGGGAAAAAGAGTAGTTCAAAATATTTGTTGAGAAATTTCTGTTAGAGACTGACCATACGCAGTTTGCACCGTTAATTTTAGTTTTTTTCAGCTAATAGAACTTGAAGAGACTATTTTGTTTGTTTATTTTCTTAAAAAGTGGAATACTTAACGAATCCAGTTAGCAATGTGTTTGTGTTGCACCCGAGAATGTACAAATAAACTAAGTTTATAATTATTATCATTAATCAATTGAATTGCTTACGTGCTTAAAGTTACTCGAGAAAATCTTGTGTATTTTTATTAATAAATTATCGTTTAATGTTCTTAGCCCAAATCAGTGGACATGCGATTAGAGGCATTAACCTCGTCTGGTCTAGTTTATTACTGATTGGAAAGTCGTGGTTCAAATCCTAGTTATAGGCCCCTAGGGTACTTATTTCTAAAAATAATTTCACTTCCACTCTATTAAAAATGTGGGTTATTTTCTTCTTAAACCTTACCTACCTTTATTTTTATTTTTTTAACACCAGTTCTTACAGTCCGTTTGGGTTATAGGCCTATGTACTAATTATGCTAATTGTTTTAGGGATTAAAAAGGTTACATTTATAGGATGTGCACCTACATTTGCGTGGAGGATGAGTGTAAATCTATGTTGAAAAAACCACCCTTAGTACACCTGACCAAGATTTGAACCTCAATCTCCTCGACATTGGGAGACTAGTCTACTGCAAGAGTATCGCCTTAGACCATGCGGCCATTGAAGTGCACTCCATACTTATTCCTACCCCATTAGTGTAAATATGTGGAGACCCCGGACGGTAGCAAGGTAACAAGGTAACAAGGTAAACAAAACACATTCATGGCTATAACTGATTTCTTTTGTTCACCGCATCTTACTGCCCATCCAAGATATTCACATATTTATATTAATGGGTTAGAGATGAGTATGATATAATTTAGAGGAAATTCACCCGTATTTGCATAGGAGAATGATAAAATATCTAGGAAAGATCACCCTCAGTAAACTCGACTAGGATTCCAATCACGATATCCTCGTTAACGCCGTCTAGTCTTTCTTACTAGAGACACCTTAGTCCACATGACCACTGAGGCGGGTAGCTGTATATTAGTGACGTGATCTATTCTAGTGGAAAATAATTAGCATAATAACATTTTTAGCATCTGTGCATTTATTCACCTGGTATAGAAAGTTTTAAACCGTGCTGAGAAAAAACAAAATAATCACATCCTAAATAAATACGGTCAGGATCAAACCTCAACTTCCCGTGTCCAAGTCAGACGTTCTAACCTTTCAGCTAAACGTTTCATTTGTCTCAGTTTTTGTAATCCACTTTTATGTTTGTTATTAGTATTGTTATTGGTAGAAGTGTTTTGAGCTCATGTCCTAATACCTGTCCGAGATAACCGTATATTTACACTAATGGAGTAGGATGAATTTACAGTAGCATTTCTTGGAGTCAGTCTTGCAAACTATACAGTAAATAAACATATTAGTACACCAGTCTTGGAAACTATACAGTAAATAAACACCTGAGTACACCAGTCTTGGAAACTATACAGTAAATAAACAACTGATTACACCAGTCTTGGAAACTATACAGTAAATAAACACCTGAGTACACCAGTCTTGGAAACTATACAGTAAATAAACACCTGAGTACACCAGTCTTGGAAACTATACAGTAAATAAACATATTAGTACACCAGTCTTGGAAACTATACAGAAATAAACACCTGAGTACACCACTCTTGGAAACTATACAGTAAATAAACAACTGATTACACCAGTCTTAATTGTATACGCTCACCTCCCTATCACTGGCAAACCAGACAAGAATAGACAAATGCCTTTGTCAGTGTACCCATCGTTTCGGGTCAGTTTCGCAATATATTGGATTGCGTTTGATAAGAAGGTTGAGAATTTAATCTTTTACAGGTGCAATCGGGGTTGTTTGTCTAGATGTGATGATATATCAATGTTGTTTTTTCTTCACAAATCAACTAAAAAATAATTGACATCCTATTTTCCTAATAACTCCTATCCCAATTAAATTAAAATGGTATCAGTGTTTAAAATAAAATCTCACGGTGCACCATTATTTAAATTATACTTATGACTCGTAATATGAGAAATGAACATTGTTATAGAAAAACATTATTTTTTATGTCTATTTTCAACTCCCCACAACCCGAAGCTCTATTAAAAATATATTTATATTTGCCTTAAACTTAGAAAAAGATTGATTTTATAAAGTAAAAGTGGTTTAATTTGAGTCCTACAACTTTAAAATGATAATTAATTTGAGTTTCAAAGAGTGACAGATATAATTATAATCAAAATAATTGTAAACTTATGTTTACGTTAAGTAACCTCAGTCATCCTCATGGGAAAATGAGGAGAGCTAGTTTGTTTGTAACCTTAAAAAGTACCTGGATACGAATTTCAGTCAAGATATTTACAACCCATTTTGAGAAAGTTACTTTTATTTACATCCACCCTTAAATAAACTTTCCTTAAATTTAGGGTTAGATTAATCATTCCAAAATCATTTGGGGACTTGGATTAAAACCCTAGATAGCATGCTATAGCCTGATATATAAAGAGGTTTCAGTTATAGTAGCAGCAACAGAAGGCATTACAAATAAATGGTACGACACAATCGCACAAACTTTCTGATATTGTTTAGTATAGCCTCAAAGAAATTTTAAAATATTGAATTTTAGTAAGCTACTCATAAAATAAACCCATCATATTGTTAATCACAATAATTACTCTTTATATATAGATATTAAACCCAATTGTTTAAATATATTTAACAAATCTCAAATTTTCGAAGATAAATTAAATATTAACTAACCTAGAATTATTTTTTATTTGTAAAGTAAAAATTAATTCCTATTTGTCATGAAAAGCTATTCAAAGATTTCAATTTTTAATTCAATCTTCAAGTCATTTTCCAAAACATTCAAATTTGCTATAATTTGCTGTGATTAAACTACCCTTAATTAATTAATTTTAGATACATTATTATTGATATGTAAAATCGTTTCCACAAACAATTTTTAAACCAAATTGCTAAAGCCATTATTTAAAATATTAATATTAAATATTAAGTCATTAATAAACTACCCGTGACCAAATTTTACCCCCAAAACAAGTATAAGCTTTATTTGTCATGTTTGTGTCAAACACGCCCCAAATAGACCTCCGAGCAAAATCGATATGGCCATTTTTATATTAGAACAATTTGGAATTCAAAATTTTACTTATTAGTAAACTACTCTTAATTGAATGGCTAGGGTATGAAAAAATATATTTTGTGGTATAGCCCTATAGTATCTAAATATCAAGTCTGAACCAAATCCATAAAATCCCTTTGGATCTTTGGCCAGGGAAAGACAGACAGACAGACATAATGGTAAAATCAACTTTTTTTTCTTGTTCACATGAAACGTAAACATTTGTCATAATCTCTAGATCGATTATTTTTCACGATCACAGTACCTTCTTTACCCGAGGGGTCACGAGAAAATATAAATAATAAATATCGTTATTTTCTTTTCTCAGCATATGAAAAGTTCCTTCAGACCACTATGTAATAGGAGAGCAATGTTCAGTTTCTACAAGAAAAGCCAACAAACATCCCAAACAATGTAAAATACTCGGCCCTCCACATCGCAAGTGATTGGAGATGAATCTGATCGAAGACTGATTACTACTCCATATATCTTGTTGTTTGGACTGTCCTCTGGCCAGAGACCGTATCTCACGTGGAACCCGATCTTTCGGGACTGTCGGGGTCTCACAATCATGACTTCATCTTGATTTGTTACACGAATAAAACCAAATTTTCAAAGAGGACAATGTGGATATATACCTCTTTTAAACCTCCATACTATTCACCATCTCTCTCGGCTATTGATAGTGTGTCACTGTAAATAGAACGGATAGTAATCGGGATGAGAGTTAAAACACGAAATTTTAATGACGTAGACAACCCTCTCCCCTGTGCCACAGCCATTACTCCCTCTTTCATTTAACTTTACAAAAATATCACTTTTGTTAATTGTGGCTATAAACTACAGTTAATTTAATATAAGTTAGCTTTTGTCTTGCCTTTTCACTGCCTTAGACCACATAAATATCTTCTCTGTGGTTTAGTGGTCAGAGCTCCTGACTTCAGATTCAGAGGTCTCAGGTTCAATCCTCACCACTTCCATAATTTCTGTGAGTCAGTGGTTCTGGAACGAGGTCAACTCAGCTTCGTGAGGACAAATGAGAGGATACATGAGATAAAAATAGTAGCTCTGGTCTAAAAAACTGATATCGATGGTTAGAGAGTTCGTTGTGCTGAACAAATGACACCCTCTATCCACATAAGATGGCACTATCTTCACCAACAGACGGTGGTCAATCTGTAGGTATGGTTCTATTACGAGATTACCCCTTGGAGATTATTTTTCTTTCCCGGCCCAGGCCAGTGGTCTTGCTGTCAAATACGTTAGACTCGCATCTCCCCTTGCCGCATTTTAGAGAAGTGCTTGGTTTATAAACTTAGCCAATCGAATTGGAGGAGGAGGGGTTGATTTTACAAACGTTAGTTTCATTATTGGTTTTAGATAATATTTCTTACGAGAGACCCGCAAAGTTGGGGTTGGATAAAAAGGCATCAGTTTTTGCTTGTCTGCTTTTATAATGTTGGGTAGGATGGGGTACAAATACCAAACAGGTGTATTAGGGTTCATTTTATTTTCAAAATGATTGCTCAAATTCCCTCCAAGTAAATTAAGAAGAGCTCACTTAAAACTCTACCGTCCTCATTTCTACCTTACTGGTGTAAATATTGGATCAGTCCGTACGGGAGTAGAACCCTGATCAATATAATAATATCTAGTAATAGTGAATTTCCTCTACTTCATCTTCCTCTTTCAGATATTGTAGATTATCTCGTGGGTAGTCCTTACGTTTTGGGTACAAACTTTATATGAATTACTATACTCAAAAAAGTAATATTTACTATAGGCCTAGGCCAACCATTTTTTAATTGATCTTCCAACCAATAAAATTTTTGACTAAACAATCTCCGTTCGAGGGGTGTTTTCTATGAAAAAGGTCATAATGATGTTTTAAATTCTCTGGAAGATGGTGTTTGATTTTATATAATCAACTTTGAAATAACTAAGGCTCTGACATTTATGACCTTAAAAATCTAGAAATAATCATGCAAACATACCCTTCAAAATACCAATATAATATAATGTTCATCATATACCATTTGATGGGAGTAATAAATTATACAATTATATATTATTTAATTTTTACTTTCTTATCCCTATTTGATAGTGGTTTAGTCTTCTATGACATGTTTCGGTATTATTATTGATGTTACACCATATTCAGGTCTTATTTATGATACATATGATAGATACATATTATCAGAAATTTGTGAAAATTTTTAAGTACTATATGTAAACACATTTTGTCATAAATAAGACCTTAAGATGGTGTAACATCAATAATAACACCGAAATTTGTCGACATATAAGACTAAGTTAATATCAAATATGGAGAAAGGAATAAAATTAAAGAAGCTTTTCTTATCACCAATATAAGAGCTAAAAATTAACAAGTATTCCCAAAAATGTATGCTAGTGAAAATGAATATTATTAATAACTTGTTTCAAATCAAGGAATTAATTTGCATTAAAATAAATTAATTGATAAATATTTAAGTTTTGATCTGACACGCTCACAACTAAGTCATAGAAATATAATAAAGATAAACAGGAGATTCTTTGCAAGCAGAACATGAATTCAGAGGGATGGGATGGGACAGTTTTACGAAGAAGTCAGTGAAGCCACTTCTGGGGCTCTTATTGGCTGGACTTCTCCAGAAAAGTTTTCTCTAGCACAGGCATAGACTACTTGAAGTTGTCAGGAATAGTGAATCTGTTTTGAGCAAGCAAACCCAAATGATTCTTACCAATAAGTAATCTGGTTGTAAAATATTAAAATAATAATAACATTGATATAAAATGAAAAGTGCATAATGTGTTTGATAGAAATTATAAACATAAAGTTATTTGAATAATTTTAATCTAAATATTACTTTATGAACCCAAAATTGTGGAGGCATGTCCTAAAATTTAAAACTGCTTAAAATATGAAATTATATGCAAGATAAAAATTAATGAAGCCTATACCTTTGGAGTCAGGGTAGCATACAAAATGATTATATTTCATTGAGAATTTAAATTGAGGTGAAACTAAAAGATTAATATGTTTTAGACATCCAAGCCCTAGAAATAACATTTACAAATATCTAATAGAACTCCTCTCAAATTTAACTTTCAATGTTTAAAATTAGTTAATAAACAAGCTACACACACACACACACACACACACAATACAAGCATATCAAAATTCTGTGACTTGGAAGAATCATTCAGAGATGTTGCATAATATTCCCTCATATATTGAGCTTGTTTCTTACTTCTTATTGCTTTTAATTAATGAATACTGAAGATAAATTAAAAAATTTTAATTGGATTTATTTTATGACTTCTAGTTCTGTAAGAGCATGAGCAATTTATTATCTTTACTAAGTTTTAATTTTTGTTAATTATTCCTGTGCACAGATTTTATAACATAGGATTATAATCTGGCTAAAATTATCTTCTCTTAAAGAATTACAGCCACCTAAAATGTGATGGTAATCAATACAATTTAATTAAGTCCGTGGTGTCAAAAATAAAGCCACAAACCTAGCCAATCTTTAATCCTCTTTCCTTCTTAGGGGTATCGGATAAGAAAGGATTAATTTGATCAGCTTGTTTTTCTAGTTTTTGAGAGGACTATTGCTTTTAATCTATATTATTACACTGAAGAGTTTGTTTGTCCGTCATGAGTGTTGCACGATGTCTAGTGCTCAGAGAGGGCTGGAATTTAAAAATTAATAGCCCATTTGCACAAACATATGCACCTCGAAGCTAGAACTTTAAATTTTTGACTAGATATTTTTAGATCTATTTAAAACAGAGCCAGAATAAATAAACTGAGGGATTCTTTCTGTTTGAAGCAAAGAAAAGCTGAACCAGTTGTAGCCACGTAATGTATTGCGTTGTTACCTCGGGAAACGAAGGATACTTCTGATAATCTCTGATGTTAATTTATCACCACTATTTACTTGGCTATATTTTAATTTTTCTTTCAGATGAGATTAAAATAAATATGTGTTGGTTTCAATTTGATTATTTTTTTGTAAGAAAAAACCTGTTTTTGCAAAATTAATAAGCCATTACTTAAGTAGATATGTTACGTTAATTTTTCTACTCTTGTCAATGTCAACATATCTTTAATATTTGTCATGGGCATAGTAACATTTAAACAGGATTATTTATTTTAATTTAAAGAGTGTTTGTTTAAATGTAGTTATGTTTTAGGCAAATATTATTTTAAAACTATTGAAATCACTATAATTATGTATAAAAAATTGTAATTAAATATTTCAACTAGAATAATGTTTTGACTATTTTGGTCAGAAACCTTTTGGGATAAAAACTGCCAAAATACAATCCTATATTCGTATTCTATCCCACCCTTCCCTAAGTGTGACATATTGAGCTAGTGAATAAAAAATAAAAAAATTATGGAAGTAAAATATAATCTTATACACAAACAAATGCTCATTGACGGAAACTAAATAAATAGGCCTATCTAGTAAAAACTTAATGCCAAGACAGTGTCTTTCTGGATTACTCAACAGCATGAACAATTATTTCATCGCAATTAATTTATAACAATTCTACAAATACAAAAAAAAAGTTGATCTAAACCATTCAAATAATTATGTTTCTGGTTGTGTGTCTTGCCGCGTTGGTGGGATTACTGACCACTGATTGAACTCGTTTCAAAGCGTGAGACCGGTATCTAGTCTAAAGTGACGTAAACTGGCGCTAGTTAATTTAAAAGATCTTATTGGTGGTAGCTATTCTGTATCGTTTGTATAATCTATAGAGACCAGTTTGAAGATATATTTCTCAGCAAAAATCAACAACACATTCACAGCCAAGTTTCTAACTAGATCTACCTGTTTCAGAAAACGTTGTCGACTAAGGGAAAAAAAACTAATATGTCTTTCCTATTTAAAACAATTCTGTGCATTGTGGCATTAAATATAGTACATTCAAGATAGGTTGAGAGAAAATGTTAAAACCTAAATACTAATACACACCAGAAGGGTATGAATAATTATTCATTAAGTCTCTCATAATTAGGAAATAACATTTAAATAAAAAAAAATTAGAATATTTCCTTTAATTAATTTTTCAAAATTTGTATATATATATATAACTATTCATGACACTTTTCAGACATATGTTTGGAATAAAATGACTATAGCCTTATTTTATTTAGCATTAAAAAAAAGTTTTCAATAAACTAATTTCAGACATATTTTTCTTATGAATTAAAACACTCCTCAAACACCTATTTTGATAAAATAATTAAAACTATTTTCAAAATGTTTAAAACTTTAAAAAATTAGTGATTAGTTTTTAAATCAATATTTTTCTGAAAAACAAATATTAAAATATAAAATTTTAACAAAACTTTTTCAGAGAAATTCTCCACATATTCCGAATGTAAAACATCAGCCATCGGTTATATTTAGAGCTAAAATCAAAATCACAGTTTGGACTTGATAATATAAAATCTAAAAATTAAATTTGGAAATAAATCCTCCAAACCATTTCGAATGTAACCTCAGGTACAGACGGATATAGAAGGCTTGACATAATTAAAAGACCCTCTTTTTGACTTCAGGGCACATAAAATGGCAAGATCCATAGTGATTTATTGGTAGAAAACTTTCCTAACATGAGAAGTTAACATACCTTGCTATGTTCCACTTCAATCTACGAATTTGTTCGATCTCTATGGCTGTTCCTTGTTCTAAAACAAACCTCATCTTCAAACTCACTATCAACATCAGCATTCTGTGTTTGACATGACAAATTACACTTTATGGTGAGTTTTATAGCTAAGAATTAATTTATAGTTAGTTTACAAGTGACAGATTTTTCAAAATTTGAAATATTCTTGCATATAAGGGCAATGCCATCCATCTAGGATTTTATAGTTTGATGTTGAGGGCGAGCTAGTAGTTTTGTGACTTCATTCAGCTATTATAAGGAGCTTTTTTTAGTTTTTCTTACCAAACAGTTTCTCATATGCCTTCCTCTTGAGTGCTATTCCACTTCATATACATTCTACTTTCCTAATCATATATGTAAATAACATATTTTTTTAACCCAGCTGGGCTACAAGCCTAGACCTTCCCATCACTGGGTAAACAAACCAGAATAGCTTAACGCCTTAGTCCAAGTGCCCACAATTTAGTCAAGTTCAATTTTTCCCTTAACCTCCGAATGGACGATGATTAAACCTTGATGTGCACCAATTATCAAATAATATTTTTTAAATTGTCGTCGCCCACTGTCTTGTTATCTAGCTTGATGGCGTGGAGCCGAGGATGACCATGAGGTTAATCTGTGTGCGTGCTGTCCTGATGAGCCGAGGGGTATGGTGGGGGAAGAGTGTGGGTGACCCAGTCCACCTTGCTCGACACACGACTACACAGCGTGTGTGAGTGTGTGTGTACTACCTGTTCAGATACACGGAGGACTCAAATGGCTCGAGGAAATGGAACAGAGCACTTGATTGCTCTATTAGCATGGTTTATTGTTATTATCATCCATGTTATTTTTATTATAGATGCCATGAATACATTAAATAATCTAGTTCGTGGTATAATAGTGTAAATAGGTTTGGCGATAATGCCAGGGATTTGTGCTACACGTGTAACCATCCGCCCGGACTATCGGGGTGTTTACACAAGTGGGTTGGGGTTAGGAAGTTTGAATTTGATGGATGTGTACCCACGTTTGGGTGAAAAGAAATTGGAAAACATAAAGGATCATACCACCTTTATACATCAGCCTTTGATTGAAATATTAATCTACCGATACCATAAAATCAGAAGCCATGAGATTGAGGTGTTTACCTACGTACCAAGTCTATATGTTAAGATCTACAAAGAATTAGGGGCTGTTTTTATGCTTTGAACACTATAATTTGTACTCAGAAATACAGAGCTTAAATATTGTTAGTGGAACAGTAAACATACTACTTATTTTAGTATTATAACGAAACACTATGATTATGTGGTTCCAGTAGAAGGTTTAAACCTAACTTAGCCCAACTTAACCAAATCATAGCAACCATATGAACAGTTACCCTCCGGGAAAAATATCTATGGTTCCACCTCACCATTTGGGGCAAGACAATACTAGATTATCGCCTTTGTGTGAGTTCTCATTAATACTGGTATCAATATTATAAAAGACATGAGATGTTTGTCTGTCCAGAGTTTTTCTAAAACTTCTCGACAAGCTTCACACACTGATTACTGATGTGCTGCATTTTCCCACAAAATTATTATAACGGATATTCTTTGCAGGGTGATGGTCATAGGGTGTATTCATCACACCACAATTCCGTGGATATTATCATAGATATATTTTGGCCTATGGAGCATACCATATAATTATGAGAAGTCAATTGAATTCAAACAAATATCTTGATAATGTGTCAGAGCCTTGGACAAAAATCACGCTATCTCCCGTTTTGAAAGATTTAAAAATAAATCAAAACAGCAGGGTACATATTTAGCTGGAAATATGAGATTTCACATATAGGAGACAAGCCTAACCCCTAATTATTTAATATGTAGGCCCTTAATTAGAATAATAATATATTCAATTCAATATGATTGCGTTTCTTGATTTATCAATATTGTTTTCCTGGTTATTTGGACAAGGATTTAGAGATGATCTACCTGGTATCGGGTCGTATATGACTAATCGAGAAGTTAACAAACCAACCCTTGTTCATTCACACGCCTTGTACTGTGTTATGTATCTGTCAAAAATTATTAAATACTTATCAAAAACACCCCTTGACAAACTTTTACAATAAGTAGATGTAAGACCAAATTTTTGTGTGGGCCGTGGACAAAACACACTGCTCTTGAATAATACCAAAATGTCGGGACTAGGAAGTGATTCAACTAATTCAGCTTCTTATTACCCGCAATGGTCAGCACGTTGACTGTGGAGTCTGATCTGGTTTGCCGGTGACGTGCTGATAGGTAGAAGTAGCAACTGAAGTACTGAAGGTTGTTTTTCTTAAATGCGTTTTCACTCATTCTTTCTCCATGCAAATGTGGGAAAATATAATCTGAATAATACCTATCCCACGAATGTAATTAATGTGGATATAAGAAACTGTGTGTTGAAACATTTAGCTGTGCTTATTTATTTGGATCGACAAATCAGTCTGTGAGGAAGAACAATGCAATAACTAGCCTGGTGGTCTATGGGTAATTTGTTGGACTTCTGTGCTGGGGGTCCGGGTCTCAATCCTAGGTCTCAGCACAGATTTATCTGATTGCCAAACCCTTCCTTCACCTCTGACAAGACGTGTATTAATCACAACTTGTGAATGTGTGGAAGTGCCAGGCTTCCACCGTGGTTCGGATCCCACGTTAAACTGTAGGTACGCTATTTCATCTCACAATCACCCTACCATTGCACATTAGCGTAAGTATAGCCCAAATGGGTAGTAAGACGTGGTGCTAATAATAATAATAATAATAATAATAATAACAACAATGAAATTCTGAATCATTAGTTTATTATTATTATTACTACTACTATAGCTCTAGCTAACGAGCTAAAATTAACCTCTATAAACAAAGATAAACCCTTATAAGTAAACGACTTATTCAAACATTTAGTTTAAACACACCACCCTAATTACCTCTAAGTTGCTTTTCGTCCATCGTACGTAGATGAGGTGGGAAGTCGGACAAGATTCAAATTAAATTGAAACTCATTGTAAGTTAGATCAGTGTTTAAGCACCAGCAAAACAATGACTAAATCTAGTGTTATATTCAACCAAATGATTAGTTTAGTCTTAAAAGAATCAAATTAACGGCAATGAAAAACTTATCTATAGGTTCTGGGTAGTCAAACGTAATTAATTGTTTCAAGGTAACATAAACTTATACAAAATTACAGAACAATTTTTATTTTTTTATAATATTAATAACCACTTTAGCATGTTGACACATCCAAAGATTTTTTTCTCCCCATCTATTGACTCTCAGCTTTTGAATTTCAGCCCCTCCCCCAAAAAATATTGGTCCAACAACAAATCTTGAAGAATGAGAAAAGAGAGAATAGGAAATGAAATCAATTACGAACTCTTCACACCTTGTTAGTAGAAGGATTGCCTTCCAGAAGAAAACCACGTCAGATGTTCAGTTTGGATAACAACCAATTTACCAATGTGAATATGTTATTTCCACAGCTTCACGTTACACGGACCAACCTGTTAAAATTTTATTGTTCCACATTTTCCTTTCTCTATCACACTTTAATACTCTCATAATTTTACCCCTCCTCACCTCACACTTCCACTTCGTTATGGGGGAGAGATTTGGGTCTTAGATATGATTTCGAAACAATTCTCATGTTTTAGTTGGGTAGTTAACTTCTTGATGGTAGGAAAATATACGCTTATGATCAAATATCCGTGATAGCCCAAGCTCATCTTCCATTATATTAACACAAGAGTGAATAAGAAGGAGCAGATGTTAGATTTTAATAGTTTACTCTTTGTCTTTTTGGTATGTGGATAGGGGACGAGACTTTTATTTCAACTATCACTATTATTAGCAGATTCATTTACGAAAATAAAAGTTTTTTTACCTAAGGGAATAACAAAAATGAGGAAATCCTAGGAAAGGTACCAGAACTCATGAGGAGAGCGTTATGAAATCTAAAATGTAAGGGAACATTCCCTATTAACACCCCTAGTATAGACTTCAACCTAAATACCTGGACAATATCAAAGTTCATCCTGACAGTTATAAGAGTTCAGCAAAATAAATATATTAGAACTGCTCTACAACAAATTTATAATGGATTACAATTTGTTTAGTAAAGTACGCCATGTTTAAATGAACACAAGTAAAGGGAAAATGACGGAAGGTTAAAAAAACAACAAACAGCTACTAAAGCTTGATGAGAAAAGTTGTTTAGAAAGTAACGAAGGAAATGCTAATTCTGAAGCCCTAGCACGTAAGGAATGCAAATAACAAGATATTGAAATAATCCAACTTAGGACCTTACTCTCCAGAGGATTCAGGACATCAAGAATTATATGATACTCAATCAGTATTTTATCTTATCAAAAGGTATGAAAGGCTCGTTCATTTATAACTGATTGTTTTATTTTGTAGTTAAAAATAAAACTTCTATTCATCCTCATTTGTGCCATAGATTTTCTTTAGAATACAAAATGTTAATATGCAGCTGTAAACTCTCAGAGTGGATGGTAGCCTTTTAAGCTGAAGAAATGGTTCACTAACATTGGGAAATTGTGGTGTTTTATTTATAAAATAAATGTAATCTAAACTTAAAATCAGACTGATTAATTTGAGGTTCAGCCGACGAGAATAGCCACCTCCTATATAAATGCCAGTCCACGCCTTCGATGGAGACACCTACAGTAATCATCATCATTATTTGTAGCTCCCAAATATTTGATATCGAAAGATAACTTGGAAGTTTGTGACGGGTTCAGAACTGTACGGGTAGGAAAGTAGATGTTTGAAGCTGAAATAGTGTTAGCGAGTTCTTAACAGACTGATATTCCAATCATCTGTAAAGTTGATGCCTTATGTATTCCGAATTGTCTACATTATTTTAGTTAGGTTAAACAAATATATTCAAGAATGTCGTAGCTTGGTTTGAAAAAATTGATCGGCTTGTTTTACTTTATCTCAATTTTTTTCTAAACAAACAGGCTACTGTGTTCGGTATAGTTATGAGCTGGTAGGCCGGGTTTCTATCCCAGATTTATGCATTGTGAATATTTATTTAGATTAATGTATTTTCACGCATTTTCCACGTGGATTTATTTTTAACTAACATATTTACCATATGTCCTTAGTGTGGACTACAATTATGCGAATGGACAATACTATGCGCATCACTAAACTAATATTCGCGAACAATATTCTATTCAGGAAACATCTCATAAGTATTTGCTATTAATTTTTAATCAAACAAATTAATAAATAAAGGAATACATTTTATTTGATTCTGGGTAGCTCTGAAGAAGAAATTTTTTCAATTTTTATAGTCTTGTTCTACTAACAAGTTAATAAATATGTATCTGCTAGTAGGGATAGATGTTAGATTAGTTTATAGGTCAAGTTAAAATATAGTTTCCGGATATATAAAATGCTCGCGGTGTTCTCCAATGAAAAACTTGGGTTGACCCTATCGTAAATTTAATTAGTTGAATAATATTAGTTTTACACAATCATTTATTCCAAGATCCTTAGCATAAAGTGTTTAGATTCCGCTATAGCTTTACCTTATTTCTTGATACGTTTTAATTGTGATTCATTCCTCTTTAATTAATCATTTTATTAGTTATAATAAATAATGATTGATCAAAAGCATAATAAAACACTGTTGAAATCATTAAAATAAAATAAAATAAAGCTAAATAAAATAAAATAATGTGTTTACATCCTCCGAATACCTCTCATACCAAGTGATTACCCCTTCCAGTTCAAAAGGTTACAGATCCCGGTCAAATTTTGTTTTGCAATGACCATTAAAAAGCTCAGGGCCAGACCATCAAGTAGACAGGAATTGATTTAATAACACCTTGCTTTTCACATGGACAGTTTTACGTTGCATGATCTAGGGTTAGTTCACCAAATAATCTTTTTTTACTAGCACCAACAAGAAATACTTAGAATATTGTGTAAAAATAAGCTATAACTTAACCTTCAAAACCCTTTAACATATTTATGGATTATATCTTTATTTTTACATTATGTTTATCCAACCTACTTTTCAACTGTTGTCACACAATTTACACCAATAAATAATGTATTTTGAAAAAGAATTTAAGATCGGGTTACTTTTAATTTTAATTAATTTAAATTATATAAAATAAGAACGAAATTAATTTATACATTCCCCTTGTGAATGACAGGTACACTGGATTCCATCCCTATAAATAGAAGCTTAAATTATACTTTTACTAATCTCCTTCTTTAAAGAGTTTATTTTCAATTTAATTTCACCATTAATAACTAAAGCAGATAAGTTAAGAAAGCTCAGGACAATGTAGCTCGTTTTAAGTATCACTTCTTTTACATCGTATTGAGGGGACGAGTGCTAACATGCCGTGGTCAATAGGCTATATAGGACCCTGTTGGTGTCCAAACTTAATCGGTTGGAGAAGAAATCAGGAGAGAAAAGAATGATTTAATGGTTCCCCTTTAGTGCGGTCTTAGGTGCTAATAGTTCAATTAGCGTTTAGCGTATTAAAAAAACACCAACACCTATTAAAGACATCAAAGAACTAATTATCACGTGGCGTTAAACATTGGTCAGTAAATTAATATCTAAGAAAGAATCGGGCCGTTAGGTTGGACTATGAGCGGGATGACAGATGCAGGGGGACTTAAGATGCCAACTCACCTCACTGATAGCACCTAATTTAGGAGGGTACAGACATAATTTCACAGGTAAAACATTATCTGGAAGCTAGAAATGTTACTAAGTTTGCTTTCACTTATTCTTACGTCAAGTCGTAATACCTGCAGCTGACACTTTGGATAGATGTTATACTACTTATTATTTAACACTAGTAGGACAATAACATTTTCCAATTTCGATTTTTGGCTGCACAGTTATATGTTTATTTTTTAATTAAAAGCCCTTACTGTGAAAATTGGACTGTAAAATAGCTCGAGCCTGACGTCACATGACGGCACGGTTATCTGTAGTCTACTTTAGACAACAGTTGAAATGAGACCAGTGAAACCGTTTTATTATTGTTGTTCTTTTTAAATTAAAAATATAAAAAATAAATTATTTATTTGGTTACAAACTATCTGTCCTATCCCAATTTTTCTGTTCTCAAATCAAGGATACAGAAAACCTAACTTCTATAATATGTTTTCAGGTTCTAGCTTAACCTCATATCTAACTTTGCGCTAAACGAGTGGGAGATTGGTTTGCCGTGGAAATACACCTTTGTTCTATTCCCTAAATTCTGCAATATTAATGATTGAACACCAGAAAACTAATATGATTTTCAGATTCAAATGAATCTTTTAAATCTAAGAGGGGTGGTGAGATCCACTGACAACTTCTCTCTAACTAGCACACACGTAGTGAAGAGAAGGAGGTCCTGGTAAGAGGCGAGTCCTGATGTGATGCGTATTGGAAGAAGTCCTGTAGAGAGGTGTCTTGTCTGCACTTCCAGTCGAAACCATAAAGCTGAGCAGTTATGTCTTCAAACAAGAGACGCGCGCTGGAACACTTCGTACATACAGCATTCGTTCACAAACAACACATATAACTAATTATATTTGTTCAGTATTTGTCTTAGTTACAGCTTGTCTTCGTCAATATCTCTTGCAGATTTATTTATTTCAATAAAATACAGAAAAAATGTCATGAATAATTATTTGAAATAACACTAATTACTAATAAAAACTATAAACATTAATTTAAGTACTCCAATTAAATGGTAATACCTTTATTTGAGTTGTGTATGTAACATTATAAATGTAATGATTTCTTAACGTAATAACATTTGTAAACAGTAGTGTATTATTTTCATGTGCATTGCCAGTTTTGATATTTATTGTTATTCAAAGACAAATGTTTCTAATGTTTATTTAAATTCAGGGAATTTAAACTGTATTTGGAAATATATCTTACTTTGGTTGGAGGAAGAGTTCAGAGCATCTAAATATATTTCTTTGCGGCCAACATTGCTAATATTTTTCTATATTATTTGTGTTATTTTATAGGTATTAATAATAGATATCAAAAGTGACACCTGCATATAACACGACTTGATGTATGAATATATTAAAACTTGTTTTTAAGTCTATGGCGTGTTGACATCATCATTACCCAACCTGACAAAACAGAATCTTCAATAATATGTAGATGCATGAAAGGTTTAGGCCCAATCTTACAATGTCACGTTATTCTATTCGTTAGGGCTTAACATAAGGTTAAGTGATAACAACCACTACTTTTGATTTTACAATGTTTGGTTAGCGCTAATGTCCACGTAAGAGTGCTCGTAAAGTTAACGCGAGGTCTACCTTCCGGTTAGCAAACATAACGTCTACATTAACAACGTTAAAGACGCCGCCATATTGTTTTCAAGCAACTATAACTATTAAAGTTAGGTTACATTTGTTTGTATTATGAAATGGGTGATTTATTGTTTGATTATGATGACTTTGAAAATGAGTTTCAAGTTCTAAGGAACCCAAGACTTTAAAGACAGAAGAGATACAATAATTGGAACGAAAGAATTTCCTAAAATTAACGAGGAAGAATCATTTTACGTTTAAGTTTGTACAAAAATAAAGTTTTGGAAATTATTGAATTGAATGGATACCAATTAGAATTGTTTATTTTAAATCGTTTGTTTGTATTTTTCTATTAATTCAATTAGCAAAATTTCCTCTTCTTCGCTAAAATTTAAATTTCATGTTTATTATTTTCAACAAACGTTTTAGCAGACAAATAAATATGATAAAAGATAGCAGATAACCTTAAACAGTCTTAATAAATTGGATTTGCTTTGATCGATTTGTTGTCATAACACTTCCATAGACGTTGTAATGATTTGCTTATATTCTATATGATAAAATTAAGCCAATCAAAAGCTTTGAAACAAATCTAGCGCTCCGAGAAAGTTAACTATAAGAACTAATGGAAGGCACCCGTTCGTAATTTGACGAGCACATAAAAATAGTATTGTAATACACAACGCCAAGTTTAACCAACGGTTAGACTTTACGAACAGTTAAGTTACGAGGACTTTGACGAGACATTGTAAGATGGGCCCTAAATTTTGTTGGGTTAAGGAGTTAGCTTGCTATAAAAGTATATTTCTGTCAATTAATTATATTTAAAAAGTGACTAAATTTAGAATTAGCTAAATTAATTTTGGTTTTTAATAAATAAATTACTATATATATATATATAATTATTTTTGTAGGGCTTTTCGGTATAAGTATCCCCTAATTTGATCCTCTAAAAATACTTTAATCCTTACTTCTGTTGAGTTTCGAACCCCGGACTAAGCCACGTACAATTGGTGACTGTCTTGGGTAGTAGATAAATACCAACCCTCTCCAAGGTTTGACCCTGGGACTTATTAATAGTCATTATTAAGAACATTAGTTTAACGGGGAACTGCCTCCGTCTCAAATAAAATGGATGTCAGGGTCTACTGGTGTCATCGATTTTTGGTATAGCTCACTTCAATTGCCACATAGTCTAGGGCATAGCTATTGAAATAGACTGGACTGCCGATGACGGGATATCGGGGTTCGAATCTCAGTCAGTTGTACTGAAAGGCTGTTTTCCTAAATGGCTTTCCACTCTTTATACACACAAATGCGGGTACGATCCCTCTAAAATCCCATATTCCTCATACATTAACACACTAGCGTAATTAGTACATAGCGTGTAACCCAAATGGGTAGTAAAACACTGTGCTTTGAGAAATTGTGTTAAGTTTGGGAGTTTTAGCGTTTACACGTCAAAGACACACACGAACCTACAATAAATCATCTGTTTTATTGATAAGGTTACGTAATTTGTTATTCTGCAATGTTAACTGTATTTTATTTAGAGTAGTGATTGGTTTACATGAGTACATATCTAGGCTATGTAAATGTAGGTTAAAATTAAATTAATATGTTTAACGCTACCTGTAAAGTTGTTATTAACCAAAGAAACACTTTTTTCTAACTAATTTGAATACAAACCAACCAAACAATAAACACAGGTCACTTTATTATAATCTGCAACTTCACTTTGTATTTGAGATTATAATTTATATTATAGGCTCTCAATGCTGTTGAAATAAATTAACATGTCGACCAATTAAAATGATTAAATAAATCACGTTTTTATTTTTTATAATTTTTGTTTTTCTAATTTTCAAGTTTGAAAAATGTTCACACCTCTTGAATGGTTCCTCTAAAATCTCATCAAATTTCAGATATTTATCTCACTAAGAATTACCGTACTAAAAATTATCTGGATATATATATATATAGATACACCATTAAACTTTTATTAATTTAGATGGTTTTAGTAATTTTAGTAACTATAATCTACTATCAGGGTATATAATAATAATTGTTTCAGTGCTACTTCTATTTATTAAAAGTGTGTTTCAGCTTCTGTGAAAATTAAGTATGATCAATAAAATATAATAGGTCTATACTTTCTTAGATATTTTTATAAAAATTAACTTGAAAAAATTGCTAGATTTAAAGAAGTCTTACTATTAAGTTTTATATATCAATTTTTTTAATGTAGCTTAAATAGTTATAAAAAGCTTCTTTAATACGCACATGCGAATCTATTCATCTCCTGATAAACAATTTGTGGACGAAATTATTATATACAATCAAACGCGTGTATCTTATTTTTTAATGAAAGCTTTTCATACTGACAAACTTGAATCGTACTCTTCAACGATAACTCCCGAATATATAACTCAATTTTTGTTTTTAAATATTCTTGGAAGTTCAAATTAAAAATAAAATTATTAAAGCGAATCAAACTTAGTGACATGATACCTCACCATTGAGCTCTTTAATGACACAATTCTTAGAAATAGAGATTATAATTACATTCCAGGAACATGAACAATGCATTAATTTGTTGAATTGTTAAATCCAAATCATTGTAAATGCATCACACCCTAAAGTTTTCGTAACACAGGGGATTATGGGAGGAGTGGCCAGATTGGATCTCGAACACCTGCCCACGATAGTATCGATTGTTGACATATATAAGTCGAGATTTCAAAACGCGACAACTTACGGAGAGAATTTTTATCCTTGTCATCTGATAAAAAAAGAAAACTACAGAAAGGATTTACTTTATTAATATTATTGCTATTGAAATAACTTTACGAAATAAATCATGAATACTTCAATGGATTATTTTATCTAACACATAAGCTAGGTTACTTCACTTTTTATTAATGTTTCAAAGATTAAAAAAATTATTATTTGGAATAGTTAAGAGTACACCTGTCTTCATGTTTAGGATAAGAGGTTCGAGTCCATACTGTCAAATAAAGAGTGTGTTTTCTTTCCTCTCTACAGGCGAATGCGTCTAGAGTCATTTTCCATACAGGTCAGATCATTTAAGTTACTGACAAGTTAACTAAATTAGTTTAAGTACCGGGACTTATAACAACCTTCATGCTATTTTTTGTTTATTTGTATTAATATTAATATTAAATTTTATCCAGTGTTTATTTATTTCGATTATTAATCATTAACATGTGTGTTTTAGTCGGTAAGCTATACATTGAATTTTAACTATTTCCATAATCCATTTTTCCACGATTATGCCTAGTACTAAAAAATAATTATTACATTAAAATACATTAAATTGTTAAATATAGTACAGTAATAAACAATAAATAAAAATCAAGACATAAAAATATATAATTTTTCTAAATTGCCACAGAAATGTTGGCTAATAATTTATTTATCAAATCTTTATTGATAAAAAAACTATCAGCACTAAAGATGTAGATAAATGTGTACGTTGACTTTTTATCAAAGCCATTTTAGTTGCCCATCGGACTAATCTTAAAACATTGTGATTGTAGTCGTATGTCCTCATATTAATTTTATTTTGTGCATGTGTTGCTTTATTCGGGTAACTATGATGTGAAGATTACGCCCATACATGGATTATTTCAATTATTATATTGTTTTCAGTATGAAGAACAGGCCTATAAGTATTATTATTATTATTATTATTATTAGGTCTATTAATATTATTATCATCTTTATTATTATGACTTTGTGAGATTTTGGTAAAAACGTTGGTTTATTTGGACTATCTTTTCGTGCTTTGTGACTATTTATATAAGCCTTATAGGATTGAGGAAGACAGAATTTAGAAAGAGTTTACCAGCGTTTGCCTGCATGGAGAGTGAGAGGCTTTCTAAAGACTCGTATATACTATAGGCAGGCAGATTTGAAGAGACAAATCAAGACCTAACGGAGTTACATGTGCGCTCAATTTAATTTTGATGCACCGACTCGAGTTGGCTTGTTCGCGTATTGCCTCACTCTGTTTGCTGAAGCAGCACAGGGCAGCCTCCCTTCCAAATTTTATTCAGCTTAAGGGGGACGTCTTGTTGATTGAAAAACTGTTACGCAGATACTTAGCTCTAACACAAGATTCGTTTCTATGATGCGTTATTTACAAATATGACTTACGCTTTAATAAAGTCTAAAGATACCAACAAAACTCATTTTCATGAACAATCCTATTGTTTGAGTTTTATTAATAGAAATAAATGTGTTAAAATTGACCATTAACTCATTGTTTTAAAAGTTCCTAAGCATATTTGCGGAGCTATGAGACCAGGATTGTTGAAAATGGTCTCTAGATGTAGTCTTACTCTAACAAATAAAGTAAATATTTTTATAAACTCATAACAGAAAATTTTAATGTATTTAAGAAATAGCAGTGAACTTTCCTATTTAACTTGAGATAAGACGTTTCAGAGTTTTCTTTCCTAGCTTTCTTATTGACATGACAAAGAGTGGTTGCAGGTGAAAATTGAAAGGGAGTATAATTTTAGATAGAATACAGAGGTAGTTCTAGAGAATGACACAGACCATTATATTTTAGGCCATGTGGCCTGAAGGTAATTGACACCTTCTCGCTGACCTAGGTGGTCACCTTAAGACAGACGAGCCACAGTTATACACATGATTAAAATATGAATTTCCAAATTCCCGTCACCAGCAAATAAAGACCAGTCTTGTTTGCTAGTCCATTGGTGTTTGTCTCATTGAACTTGATTCTTATTGATAATAGTTAAACTTACACACATTTGGCATCAGATGAAGTATTACAAGAATATGGTTAATATTCTGCTATCTAGAAGATTAGCCATACGATGGTTTTTCCTGATTCCACCTCTAAGGGTCTTAGGTCTAATGCTTACCGGCTACAACAGAAGTGCTTACATAAAATACTTTTTAAATTATGTGCTTCTTACTATCTAATAAAGATGTAGTATGATAATGACGATAGTAGATGAAATGACTTAGCATTCAACTAGAGAGAAGTTGGAAAACTACTAGTGGAAAAAATTCAGCCATGATGCTACGAGCTTAGATTTAAATTCCGTTTTGTGTGAAGATCCGGATTAACGCATATGGGGACGCCATACAGTGCAGAGGCCTCCATAACCAATATTGTTGTTTTTTAGAATCGTATCTTATGACACGTTCAGATTATACACGTACATACTATCTAAACTAATGAGTTTGGAATGAGGAAGTTTGAATTTAGAGACAGTGTACCAAAATTTGCGAGGAAGGTGAGTAGAAAACAATTTAGGAAAATAAAACTCTCAGTACACCCGACCGGGATTCTAGCTTGGATCTCCCAGTCCTTGGCAGTTTAGTTTATTGAAGTATTTATGGCTTACGCCATACAGCTATCAAAGCTAAGCTCTTCTAATTTTTTTCCATATTCTGCCCATCGTCAACTGAAAATTAAATTATCTTAACAATTCCAGGTGATGAAAACATGATATGTACCTCATCGTTTTGAAACCTCCTCCATTCTCCACTATATTAATCATGAAAATTGACACCTCTACTTGACAATTGAACAATAAGCTTTATCTTAGCATGCCCTGCACCGGTGGGCACGCTGATGAAGACATCGATTGGTTTTGTTTAATCTTAACTTACGGTGAGGTTGAATCGTTGCTCAGTTTACTGAAGTATTTAATTCATAATTAGGATAAGCCTTCCTCCACTTCATCCCTACACAGGCCCTCTACCCCCACTCCCACTCTATGTACAAATAAATGGACTTGATGTCACCCCTGTAAAGAGAAATATATATATACACTGTTAATGTGTATTGAAAAAAACAAGTGCTAACAGATGTAATGCTGCCATCTCACAACACAATTAATGCATTCGATGTAACATATATATTATATGCTGTTCTTTTTGTTGTATGTTTTAACATTAGGGTTATCAGCGACCTAATCTTTAGTGTTAGGAATGAGGAAGATAGCTAAAGGGAAATTTATCCTCGTTATCTTTGGGAGATGATGAGATATACGAGTGATATTCACATGAAAAAGCAAAAGAACTTCAGTATCTTCAGTTGCTATTCAAACGCTGATCTACCCATTGATGATGATCAAGTGCAATGTTTGACAAACGTATTAGACTGCTTGACCAATGGTGGGGATAATTATATGCAATGTATAAAGTATGTTAACTAGCCCATGGTGTGGTGGTCAATGCAGGCCCCGTGCTATAGTGGTCAGTCCAGGCCTCGTGTTGTATTGCTCAGTGTAGGCCTTGTGGTGCAGTGGTCAGTGTAGGCCTCGTGCTGTAGTGGTCAGTGGAGGCCTCGTGCTGTAGTGGTCAGTGGAGGCCTCGTGCTGTAGTGGTCAGTCCAGGCCTCGTGCTGTAGTGCTCAGTGTTGGCCTCGTGGTGTAGTGGTCAGTCCAGGCCTCTTGGTGAAGTGGTCAGTCCAGGCCTCGTGCTGTAGTGGTCAGCGTGTCCCTCGTTCTGTAGTGGTCAGTGCAGGCCTCGTGCTGTAGTGGACAGTGCAGGCCTCGTGCTGTAGTGGTCAGTGCAGGCCTCGTGGTGTAGTGGTCAGTCCAGGCCCCGTGCTGTAATGGTCAGTGTAGGCCTCGTGCTGTAGTGGTCAGCGTAGGCCTCGTTCTGTAGTGGTCAGTGCAGGCCTCGTGCTGTAGTGGTCAGTGTAGGCCTCGTGCTGTAGTGGTCAGTGTAGGCCTCGTGCTGTAGTGGTCAGTGTAGGCCTCGTGCTGTAGTGGTCAGTGCAGGCCTCGTGCTGTAGTGGTCAGTGTAGGCCTCGTGGTGTAGTGGTCAGTCCAGGCCCCTGCTGTAATGGTCAGTGTAGGCCTCGTGGTGTAGTGGTCAGTCCAGGCCTCTTGGTGAAGTGGTCAGTCCAGGCCTCGTGCTGTAGTGGTCAGTCCAGGCCTCGTGCTGTAGTGGTAAGCGTGTGCCTCGTTCTGTAGTAGTCAGTGCAGGCCTCGGGGGGTTTAGTGGTCAGTGTAGGCCTCATGGTGTTGTGGTTAGACCAGGCCTCGTGCTGTAGTGGTCAGTCCAGGCTTCGTAATGTAATGGTCAGTCCAGGCATCGTGCTATAGTGGTAAGTTTGGGCCTCGTTCTGTAGTGGTCAGTTTAGGCCCCGTGGTGTAGTGGTCAGTCCAGGCATCGTGCTGTAGTGGTCAGTGTAGGCCCCGTGGTGTAGTGGTCAGTCCAGACTTTGTGATGTAATGGTCAGTGCAGGCCTTGTGGTGTAATGGTCAGTGCAGGCCTCGTGCTGTAGTGGTCAGTGCAGGCCTTGTACTATAGTGAACAATGCAGGCCCCGTGTTGTAGTGGTCAGTCCAGGCCTCGTACTGTAATGGTCATTACAGAGCTCGTGGTGTTGTGGTCAGTGCCGGCCTTGTGCTGTAGTGGTCAGTGTAGTCCTCGTGGTGTGGTGGTCAGTCCAGGACTCGTGCTGTAGTGGTCAGTCCAGGCTTCGTGCTGTAACGGTCAGTCCAGGCCCCATGCTGTAATGGTCAGTGCAGGCCTCGTGCTGTAGTGGTCATTCCAGATCCCATGCTATAATGGTCAGTGCAGGCCTCGTGCTATTGTGTTCAGTGTAGGCCCCATGGTGTAGTGGTCAGCCCAGGCCCGTGCTGTAATGGTCAGAGCAGGCTTCGTGTTGTAATGGTCAGTCCAGGCATCGTGCTGTAGTGGTCAGTGTAGGCCTCGTGGTGTAGTGGTCAGTGCAGGCCCAGTGGTGTAGTGGTCAGTCCAGACTTTGTGCTGTAATGGTTAGTGCAGACCTTGTGGTGCAATGGTCAGTGCAGGCCTCGTGCTGTAGTGGTCAGTGTAGGCTTCGTGGTGTTAGGGTCAGTCCAGGTTTCATGCTGTAGTGGTCAATGTAGGTCCCGTGGTGTAGTGAGCAGTGTAGGCCCTGTGGTGTAGTGGTTAGTTCAGGCCTTGTGCTGTAGTGGTCAGTGTAGGCCCCGTGGTGTAGTGGTCAGTCCAGACCTCTTGGTGTAGTGGTTTGTGTAGGCCCCGTGGTGTAGTAGTCAGTACAAGCCCCATGGTGTAGTGGTCAGTCTAAGCACCGTGGTGTAGTGGTCAGTCCAGGCCTCGTGCTGTAGTGGTCATTGTAGGCCCCGTGGTGTAGTGGTCAGTCCAGGCCTCGTTCTGTAGTTGTCAATCCAGGCTCCGTGCTGTAGTGGTCATTGTAGGGCCCATGGTGTGGTGGTCAGTGTAGGCCCCGTGGTGTAGTGGTCAGTCCAGGCTCCGTGCTGTACTGGTCAGTGCAGGCCTCGTGCTGTAATAATCAGTCGAGGCCTCGTGTTGTAGTGGTCAGTTCAGGCCTCATGCTGTAGTGGTCAGTGTAGGGCCCTTGGTGCAGTGGTCAGTCCAGGCATCATGATGTAGTGGTCAGTGCAGGCCCAATGCTGTAGTGGTCAATGCAAGCCCCGTGCTGTTGTGGTCTGCCCAGACCTCGTGGTGTAGTGGTCAGTGTAGGCCCTGTGGTGCAGTGGTCAGTCCAGGCATAATGCTGTAGTGGTCAGTGCAGGCCCCATGCTGTAGTGGTCAATGTAAGCCCCGTGCTGTTGTGGTCTGCCCAGACCTCGTGGTGTAGTGGTCAGTGTAGGCCCAATGCTGTAGTGGTCAATGCAAGCCCCGTGCTGTTGTGGTCTGCCCAGACCTCGTGGTGAAGTGGTCAGTGCAGGCCCCATGCTGTAGTGGTCAATGTAAGCCCCGTGCTGTTGTGGGCTGCCCAGACCTCGTGGTGTAGTGGTCAGTGTAGGCGCCATGCTTTAGTGGTCAATGCAGGCCCCGTGCTGTTGTAGTCTGCCCAGGCCTCGTGGTGTAGTGGTCAGTGCAGGCCCCATTGTGTAGTCTTCATCAACAAGTTGAATTGTTAGTTTTTATAAGGAAAATTTACTCAAGAGTAGTTTACTAAAAACTATTCTTCAAGACTTCCATCAAAGTTATAATACACAATATGAGAAAGGTGGTGCGACTGTGTCGTACCAACTATTTACAATGTATTTATTCATACGAACTACCAAAACCTGCATCTGAAGATCAAATGACTTAACTTATCAATATATTAAATTAGTATAGTATATTTTGTAACTATCAAATACAGTCAATCTCACCATAGTTTTCATATGGTGATTTATTATTATTATTATTTCGTCTTCCTTTAAAAGCGGATTCCAACAACCTCCTTCTAACTACCTTAAACTTAGAACAGATATACCGCCCAACCACCGGTCTTTATTTAATCACTGTGAATGGGGAACCTCGCATTTCACCAATGAAATATTCCTCGGCCATGCCAGGAATCGAAGCTAGGAGCCGTAGCTCAGTAATCAACCACGCTACCGAATTAAATAAAGCATTGAACACTGTGGAAATCAACGATTGATAGCCTTACGTGTCAAGAAATCCTTTAAAATATAGCTTTGTTAGGTTCTAAAGAAAATTTTCCATTACGAAGTTTGAAATTAATCCAGTGAAGATCATTATATTGTAGTATAATTATGTAACTCACTATTTTGTCCTAGTGATATATTTGAAAAGTATAAGATGCTTAATGTCTCCTTCTCAAGATGATACCCAGAAACTTAATTTAAGTTTTCATTCGTACAGCTATCAATAATAATTTTATTATTTTATAATAATTTATATAAAGTTATTTAAGTTGTAATTTCCAAAAACACAGTTTATATAAGATCACGACTAACAAATAAATTGAACGTGGTATCCATAAAAGGGGGTCTTACAGTTTTTAGGCCTCAAGCTCGTGATGTACTGGATTCTCGGTTACTGACAAGTCCAGGTTCTAATCTTAACTGAGTGCACTAGGGGTAGATTTCCACAAGTGATTTATAACTTTGTCTTTCCCAAACGCTATCCACGAGAACGTGAGATTATTTTCCCTCATCACCTTCTTCATTATTATCTTGCAGATAATGTCGCTAAATAACCATTGGGTTAAGACGTAAGAAATAAAAACCAAACAAAAACCTCGTGAGGTTTATGATATTTGTTATATTGGTGTAGTTTTAGAAGGACCTGAATTGTTTGATTATTGAAAACACCTCTCTTCCCCTCTCCCTCTGTTCTTCCCTCTTCCTTCTCCTTTGAAAGTCGTTGAAGCTGGACCACACCAAACAGTACTAAAGAAAAATAAGATAGATAAAGAAGTGAACGTGTTTGTTACGAGAAAGGGGAAAGGAAGGAAGTAAGGAAAGCAAGACAAGACAAGTTATATAATACAAGGGCTATATTTCAGTCGGTGCCAGCCTCCTCTGACCCCACCCACGACAAGTCTTGGTGAGTACATGTTCATCTCAGGGGTACGGCCGTCTATATCCAGGCTGACATCTTTGTTAAGACAGAGGGTGATCAAGAGGGGGAGAGGGGATGGGGACACTTTATGCCCCGAACCGGAATGTCACGCTGCGGCACTTAACACGAGTACCTTAGATACACCCTCCCACCCCGTACCCCCATTCTTCACTCGGCACCCTAAAGGAGTGTTGTTCAAGCTGAAATATTTACCTGCGACTGCGGCTGGAGTCACAGTCTTCGTGCATGATCTGCGACACAGGGCGATGTTGGCACGTGTTGCAGCACTGACGGAGTGAGCAGTGCTTGCGGTTAGGCCGCAGCAACATTGCTAGATCTGTAGCGACAGTGCTAGAGCCGCAGAAACAGTAATAGAGCTGTAGCGACAGTGCTAGAGCCGCAGCAACAGTGCTAGATCTGTAGCGACAGAGCATATTTCTTATTGAATTTTGTGTGTTAATCTTGTTAAATCTTGTTTGAACAACGAAAACTAGTGGTACTAATGACCCACTCGCATGATGTGGTAACGTTTGAGTTGGTAGCCCAACATCCTCCTGTATACGAATTTAAATATCCGAAGTACAAAAACATCTATACAAGTTTTCATATTCTGTTTTTTACTCTGCTGCACAACCACATTAAAATTACTTCGTCATCATCTTCTTCCTCCTTCAAAATATTCTAAAAGCTTCTGTCATTCGGATCACCTGTACTCTCATCAATCTCAAGATCGACTAGCTACTGCGGCTAGAGTCGCGTCTTGGAAACCCCACATGTGATTGTCACATGAGGCTAGAGTCGCGTCTTGGAAACCCCGCATGTGACTGTCGCATGCGGCTAGAGTCGAGTCTTGGAAACCCCGCATGTGATTGTCACATGAGGCTAGAGTCGCGTCTTGGGAACCCCGCATGTGACTGTAGCATGCGGCTAGAGTCGCGTCTTGGAAACCCCACATGTGATTGTCACATGAGGCTAGAGTAGCGTCTTGGAAACCCCGCATGTGATTGTCACATGAGGCTAGAGTCGCATCTTGGAAACCCCGCATGCGACTGTCACATGCAGCTAGTTTCGCCGCGGTCTGTTACGGCCGTAGCCGTGTGACTCCAGCCGCGGCCACAATAACTGTCACAGCTTGGACAACGCACCTTTACTTGCACGTATTAAAAGGACATGGTTGCAAAAATCAACCCCCGTGGCCTAGTGGTAGGTGTGGTCGATCAATAATCTAGAGATCTGCTTCGATCATAGGCGGTGTGGACGAAAACAATATTTAGTTTCCATAGGAATGACCTTTTAGAAAATACAAACATATATATCTATTGTAACTCAAAAAAAAAAAATTAACACTGAGATATCTACCCGTTCAAGGTATACGTTTATGTACAAATTACGATGATGGTTTTAGGGACTAGGAAGGTTATATATATAAAGTGTACCCGTATTTGCGGTGGAGGGAGAGTGGAAAACTATTTTGGAAAAACCATCCTCAGTACACTCAACCGAGATTTAAAGCTCGATCTCTTTGTCACCAGCAGTCTAGTGTACCACAAGAATAGCACCCTATACCATGTGGCCATTGAAGTGGATCATAACATTTAAAATTATTATTAGTGTTATTTTATTAGTATTAATAATATATATCAAACATGACCGCTGCAGAAAATATTTATTCCCGATAACACAGCATCAATAAACCTATTAATATCTTTATCAGAGTTAGGGTTGATGAGTTTATGTATTATGGTTTGTAGAGCTTTCTACTCCTGACGGTTGTCTAGGAGGTCAAGGTTCATTCACAAACCGTTGCACTGGAAGTGAATTTAGATAGAATAATGTATTATGATCAAACTTGGAGCGAGAAGAGGTGCCCAAAATAGTAAATGGGAGTTGAATTTTGCATGAACTTAGTGCTCATTATGTTTGTTTTAGAAGTGTCAACATTATGAAACCTTAGGCTATTTATGACATTTTTAAGCTTTAAAAAGTAATATAAGTTGCTTTATTATATTTTAAATTAAAATGTAGGCATATTCCTAAATATTTAGTTGTATTTTTTATCATATTTTTTTTTATAAATTTGTTTTTATCGCCGTATTTCACTATCCATTTGGGTTATACGATAATATGGTAGTTTTAAAGTGGGTTTAGAATATCACATAGGTAAGATAGTAAGTCAATTTAAAAAATATAAAAACACTTACCTTCCGTTTATTATGAAAGATATAGCTTAACTTGATTGGTTATATATACTCAGGTGTACTTATAGAGGAAGTCTATAGATAAATGAATACGTTAGGACTGATATATCTCAGGGTAAGAGATTGGTACTTAGATCGCCGTGTATTTAAGAGAGATGTTCTTAAAATTTACAAAGATGGCTTTTTGACTATAGGCCTAAAAATATCTTTTGAAAGATATCATAAAGTATTTTGAAACGTAAGAAAAGTTCGGCCAAATCCAGCCAAAAATATAATAAAAATATAGATTATTTGCCAAATATGGTCGTGCTTTTCTTAGATAATATATACACATACAAATACACAGTAAAAAGCCGGATAATCTGGCGCTCAATGGATATGCAGACTTGGTAGTAGTCTCCCACCCTCCCCCTTTTTATTTCCAAACAAACTCGTATTTTGTCTTCGCACCAGCGCCATTCGTATTTCAGTCAATCTTTGTTTATATATGTTAGATTGTGTATCGTTCTGTATTAAATAGCGTGTAGTAATTGTGTGTATAGTTCTTTAAAATGTATTATTACATTACATATTAACTATGACAGTTTTCTAAGTTGTTTTCCTTATTTTTACCGCACTACACAGATAATGTCCGCTAATATGTCATATTTGGTAATCCAGCATTGCCGAGGTCCGGAGCGTGTCGGACTATAGTATTTTAGTGCATTTACATTATATTGTATAAAAAAATGTTAACCAAATTTGACAAAAGTTCTAAAATTGACTCTCTTCTAATTTATAAGATACCATATACCATATATATATATATATATATACATAATTGTAGGTTTGTAGGTTATTTGTGTTTTTTCACATTTGGTCAACATATTTACATCTATGTATTAAAAAGAATATAGGAAGAATAGAATACTCTCTTAGACATCAGTTTAAAGAAATGTATCCCATATAAAGTTTAAATGTCCATGGTATCAAAAATTAATTAATTTCATTCTGTTTCATTAAATTTTTATATATGATTTTTTAGTAAACTTATATTTGGTTCCTACCACCACTTTAAACTGTATAAAGAGTAGTTCTACTTTCAATACTTAAAAAACAAATTGACTGTAATAATATATAAAGCGTCATTCTAAATGGAAAAATGTCTTCATAAGCTTTAACACTAAGATATATTTTTAATTTTTCGCTATCTTACAGGTAGAGAAAGTATTGTGATCGTAAAAAAAACGAAATCGAGATTTTGATGAATCTCAACGTTTCATGACCCCCCGAATCCGAAAAGCTGGTTTTTGAATTTACGTCTGTCTGTCTGTCTTCTGTCTGTACCTACAACTAGAGCCTAAACTATTTTACCGATCGGGCTTAAACTTGGTATCAAAGCCTTTCATAGGGTCACCCCGAGGGGTTTTTGGAATTGGCTATCTAACAAATTGGCTCTAACGATTTTGATTAAATTTAATTTCAAAAATTTATAAATATTCTAAATAAAATGGTTACTCTCAATATTTTGGCAAAATGGCTTTAAGAGCTCCGGTCTGATGTGTTAATTCTCATTTTTTTAATCACATTTCCAAAACTATTTGAGATATGAGATTACTTATCATTGCAAATATGTATATCTATTTATAATAAAAATATTATATTCGAATCATATTTTTATAAAACCAATAACTTTCAAGCTATACGCAAATATATATATATATATATATATATATATATATATATATATTTCAACTTTTCGAAAACTAAAGGTAAAGTATTGCGACCTTAAAAAAAATATAAACTGAAATGTTGATGGGTGTCGACGTCTCATGACCCCCGTAACCTAAAAAGTGAACATTGCAATTCCGCCTGTCTATGTATCTATAAACTTGGAATTAATAGTAGTTTAATAAAGGGCGAAAAGAGAAAAAAATAGATGGTACATTACAGAAGCGGAAATTTCCGTGTTCCCGCAACTATTTGAGATACTAAATAGCTTATCATTGCAAAATTGTATTACTATTAAAAATAAAATCTTTTGTATGAAATATATTTTTATATAATCAACAGTTTCTGAGATATTGGCAATTATATTAATACAATCTCGTGAGCTTTAGTTGTCAAAGGATACTACTTAAGTTTTAACGCAATAATTCTCCAATGTCATAGAGTAATTAAATATAAGTAAGTCTCTCAAAGGGTTTATGTTATTTTTCCTTAAATCTCTCAGGAGAAATGTTTGTACAACAATGATCTATCCCCATTTTAGACTTTATATTCAATTTTACATTTTTCATTGGTCAAAATTCATAAATGAGGAATTTAATAGAATTTAATAGCAATGCGATTACATGAAGATGTGCAACACCTAATAAAATGTCGAAAATTTAAACGGATGTTGAAATCTTAATACAAAGGGTTGACCCTTGTGGACCCAACATTGATCTTTTTTATCTGTCCAAACATAAAAATGAGGATATAATTTCTTTGAAAATAAAATTTAAAACCAAGACTCAAAAAATATTTTACATAATTATAGTGCAATTTATGCTTGGCTATATTATTTCGTTTCACATAAATACGAGCTTTGAGTAAATATCTTAATTTTTAAACAATATAGCTAGAAAGTCCGTGCGGAGCTCTGTACCATTTATTTCATGAGTGGTCTTCCATCCTCTAAGTGGCCAAATCATAATAATATATCCACCTTATAATCAGTACAAATATTACATAGTTAATTAAGCTTTATGAGGACCTGAACAAGCATTAGAACACGATACTTAGGTTATTCAAGTAGCATATAATTCACCTCAAAATTGATTTTGTTTTATGTACTTCACATGACTACATTTTAAAGTTTCGCAGTGTATACCTAGTTACGTGTACTAACATTTCTCAATTTAAAAAAATTGGTTCAGTAGTCCACATCAAAGACACCCTCAAGTTATAATGAACCCCAAGACCCTCCTACTAGAGTAGTGTTGTGGTATCTACCCACTGATCTGATATTATTTCAGGTGAAGCTGATAGTATTTATTGTTTGTGTATAGGATATCCCGTTGCCGAAATATAAAGTGTAAACCTCACTGCTTCAATTAGAGTACAATAATTAATAAAAAAAAATTCAGGAACAATACAAAAGATATACAGAAGAACATAATATAAATCATAATACATATATATATAGTTTTACAAATACATATTTTATATTATTGTATATTTATATATATTCTAGTTAGTGATGGTTTCGATGCAGAATCACAGAGGAAAGGTAATATTTGTAAATTGTAATGGGATGCCAGAAATTGTATAGTATGATTATGAAATATGTAACTTTGATATGATGATTGTAATTTTTTGTTTTGTATTTTATTTGGTATTTTCTGTATTATATATTCTGTATGTGCAACTTAATATTTAGTTGTAATGAGATGCCAAACATGTAATGTATAAAAATCCAATTAAAAACCATACAACACATATGTATGTACTGGTATACTTATCGGGACACACACACACACACCGAGCCCCTTCTTTCCCCGAATATTAACCACAAATGGATATTATTAATACCATCAAAGGAACAGTGAATGGTGCTAATTTCTTTTAACAAAAATACACTCGTATATCATATTATTTTTGTCATTCATTTAGTAAATAGTGAAATACTTTTTAATATAATCAAAAGAGAATATGGATCTATTCTCTCCTTCCCCAATCCTATCCGATAGTCAAGAAAATGCGAATAAATCACTTAACCATTACAGTGATTCATGTCACTAAAATACACATGGTTATGACAAAGTGGAGCTCTGGAAATCTCATTTGGTAAGCCCTGGCTCAATATATTCTCGACACCGGCCTTGCTCTCTTTCGTGGCCCCCTTCTCCCTCCCTCTCTCTCTCACCAAGATAACACGGTGACTTAGGACATCCGAACCACGCCCTACACATTCAAATGACACGTCTTGACTATCAACACACACGGTCCGGCTCTTATTAAGTCGAATCCGTTTCTGAAAGAACGTACGATGGTCGTAAAAATGCTCATCTCATGTACAAGAAATAGTCATTGGGTTTTTTGGTTGTTCTTTAAAAAAAACAAAGGTTTTGTAGTGTAATCTCCGGTTGAAGTTTGACACGAACAAGGAAAAGATTAACACCAGTCTTTATCGGTTAGCGTTTTCTGTTTTACCATTGAATAATTCAGCCAAACTGCCTGTTGCAGTCTTAATGGATTATGTCGCTCTCACAGATTTAACAAATAATTTAAATGTATTCAGTTCACGTCTCAACTACAAGTAGAAATGGGCGTTAACCTTTTAAGATGAAGTCATACTTCAAACACTTTTATCTCACAAGATAATTTTTGCACGGTAAGAATTATTGTTTTGTTTCCTTGTTGAATACATTTATAAAGTAAATTACGTGAGAAAATGTCCATATTTGTAGATTTGCTATCGACAAAACAAGGTGCCTTTGAATTGGATCAAAATTGCTATGAAATCACTGGTACCAATAACTTTCATTTAAAAGTAATAATATATCATTCTACAAGCAAAGTAAGACAGTAATCTTAATATAGGTCTGCACAACATGTTTGCCCATTAGCTGTTGCCTATTAGCTGTTGCCCATTAGATGTTGCCCACGTCATTCCTTCATATGAAACTTGACTTTGTTTTCTGCTTACCATTCACATAATTAAAAATGAGAGGTCCATCTCTGATTGGTTGATACGCATGAATAAAATCCTCATCCCAACAAGTCGGATAAGCCATCGTTTGAACAAGACCATTTTCAACGTCCGTCCATTGTCTGAGAGCCTAAAAGGACAGTGTCATTTTTATGTGACAAGAAGGAATGGCCTACATGTGACTTGCAATCATTTGTCGCTCGCTATATCCTCTACCCCCTACAGATACAATATACAACCTAACGAAGTACCTGCCATTAATTGGACCGTGTAAATAACATCAGAGTCGTAAATACCAATTAAATGGTATAGGGTGTACTCCTTGCCTTCAGATCTTGGCAATAAAAGCTCTGGTTGAACATTTTGTTAAAGGTGTTTTTTCGCTGTTTGTTGGAGACTATAGTGGAATTTGTACTATTAACGTTAAGCAAACTTTGAAAATATCGATAAATTGCTATATTAGCCTGTGAAGTAACGATGCACTATTAGGTAATTCCGATTGCAGTGATAGGTTTTATATTGGTATATTTGTATGCTGAAGAGCTGGAGAGTTTCTTGTAACATGCAGCCTCATTTAAAATTCGAGATAGTCAATCCAATAAAATGCGTACAAGTCAACTTGAGAGTGAGCAAGAAACCAACACAAGTGTTCATGTTTTAATCAAAATATTTATGTATTAATAACCACTATGTTAATACAAAATGTTGACCACAAAATTAATCAACTTTATTTGTTTGACGTTGAGCAGTGAAAGGGGTCCGTCCACAAGATAAGCATAAAAAACCAAAGTTCACTAAAGGAAGAAAAGTTTGTTTTTATCATTAAGTTGAGAAAAATGTTACGTGACCTAAGGTCCAAATTTTTGGAACTTATAAATTACAAAACTATTTATATTAACTCACGTTTCTTCCCATCCCACCATAAAAATCTCACTCTACGTTCCGATGCTCACTCGTTTCTTTTCTCACAGTTAATTACATGTTCCCATTTCCTCTCATTGCTTCGAAATTCCCATATTTCAACTCTTATTATTTGTACGTCATGATAATTATGTGGTTTTTTAACGCTAGTAGCTATATTGTGTTAATGATTCTTTAAATATGAATAATAATCATGGATTTATATCTTCCTCCACACGTCTGTTCTACAACCCACATAAATAAACATGCAAACAAAGGTGACACTCTCGTCTTGGCTGGTTTGCCTGTGATGGGTATAACGAGGCTCAAACCTCCGCCGGGTAGTTTTTTTGCCAAATGATGCCTCACTCTTTCTCTCTCTGCGTAACTACGAGTACTGTAAATTTCCTAGAAGTTTCATCTTCCTCAACTCAGTTCCGTTAGTGTAAAAACGCAAATATCTTGAAAGATTAGCAAGGCGTGGTGCAGCTTTATTCTCAAGGGCGATCTTCTTTACTCAACGCTCCAACTTATAAACGTAACTTGTATTCATGTGGCTTACAACAGGAGTGTCCAATTATTCCTCCATGGGTGACATAGACAGAGCCCCCCTCCCCCTCCCTTTATAGATACATATTTTAGAGGAGTAAGCGACCCTGTTAATTTCTAAGCTTGGACCAAAATTTCCAACGCATCCCACGGTTCCCAGAAACTATATCTTAATATTGGTTTTCGGTTGATATTTCCTGTGTCTGACGTGACCACCCGTCCCACGTGACCACCCGTATTTGTTCCGTTTAATCAGAGCATGCTTTGTCCCATTGGTGTTGTACGTAGTTTATTTTTCAAAGTTCATTCAAGTTGTTTTATAAAGACATATTTTTGAGGATTTTAGAGAGAAGTCACTAAAGTATCGATCTCTCATCAGTCTCCTCGGAGGTTTCCTGTCACGCTGAACCACGAAATCACTGCTTTCAAGTACATTGTAATAGTTCACTTAAAATATATATCCATACAAGATAAAGTGTTTAAAACTATGTGTGGTTACTGATTGAACAAGATCCTGTTCTCCTGTCCTAGCACTTTCATGCACTTATCGTCCGTCGCCCGACGCTGAAGAGAGGTTACTGCTCAGCTGTATGTCCGGACTCAAAGCGAACGATGGCGGTAGGCGCGGCTGACGTTATTAGCTTTGTTGGTAATATCCCGGGGACCCGGAGGACATCCCTTCATGGGTAGTGAACCGGGCCTCATATCAGCTTACTCTACATTAGATTGTGTGTGCTACGCTGATCAACTAGATCCCCTAAATTAAAAGAGACAAAACTATGATAGGCACCGAGTCCCAGCACATGATCCGATATCCTTGCTCTTACCCATAGCTCGATCCCCGATACCAGAAGATCAGGAGTCCACTGGAAAGGGTGACGTCATTGGACACATCGAGATAAATAGTACAATAGCAATAGCCCAGTTCGTTTACTTTTACTCCAGTGGTAGGAAGATGGGGTCACGTATTAGCCCTCCATCGTGACATGGAGGTCATTGGGAACAGCAGCTGCTTCACACGTAAAATTACAAAATTAAATAAAAACAAACAACAACAAACGCATTAAAGGTTAGGTTACGTTATGCTGGATAAGAAACATAAATTTTATATAAATTATGAAAGGCTCTAGAGTTAGGTTTGCTAGGCTTTTGCTCTCGGACTACTTAATAATACCTTACTTGAGGTGTCGTGGATGATATCGGCTACTCCCGTTTACAGTTACTCTCAATAATTGACATGAAATTGGCTTTACAAAGGAACTGTTTGGTACCAGAGTATTAATTGACATCAACAATCTGTCGTTAGTATTAATCCTCACTGCCGTGTTCTACAGATCAGACACTATAGTCAGGCTATGAGATTTTTATCAGAGTAATATACTAACAGATTAAAGAAGTTAACTAACTTGAAAATATTGGTGAAAAAAACAATTTAAATAAAACAACAATAGTTTTACTGATTATCACCCCTGTTTTTCTTTTCATCTTGTTTCACTGCCCCTTTTGGGCTTTATAAATGTACAGGGATATTCAGAACTCCACAGACAACATTGTACAGGTTGTAGGGGGTGAAAATACAACTATTTCTATGTAATGAATTTGGGGTCACCGACGTCAAATGGTAGCGCTAAGAGATGTCAAAGTTGGCGCTGTATGCACCTGGAGTGTAGACAACACACGCACCACGTCATGCAAATCAACACACGCATCCCCATCCTTTCCTACCCTGACTCACACTATGATGCCAACGTAGTACTTCCAATTCCTCAGCCAAGATACCTCAGCACTCTCAATACCCAGCCTTGTCAGGGCCAACAACCACATATTTGAAATAATCATCAATTCCCTATGTTGTCAGAAAGTTCAATGCTTATTACTAGTCATAATTCACACCTCATTCCACATAGTATATGCTGAATATTGATGTGTTGCCTACCACCCACCCTCTTACAGCACCAATTTTTACTTCTTGTAGCACCATCACTTGGCATCACGAACCCAAAGTTCATTGCGTAGAAACACTTGTATTGTCATCCTCTACAACCTGTATGATTTTATTCGTGTGGTTTTGAAAAACCCTGAATATTAATCTTGCCAATGAGTTTGGGATGAGAAAAATAGAATTAACATATAATGTACCCAAATTTCCATGAAGGAAAATTTGGAAACAAATAATTGAGGATAAACCATCCTGAGTACATTCAACTGGTATTCGAACATTGACCTACCCGTAACCCGTAAACCAGACAAAATGAGATCATGTGCATCACCACTGGGAGTTTCGCCAATCTTGCATGTGCTGATCATCTATTTATGACACAATTGGATTCGCAATTTGTTACTAATAAATGATTTTGTACAAGCGATTTACAAAAACTTCTGCTATTTATAAAATGGCCAGTAAATATTAATTAAAATTCCCATCTATTTTAAACTCTCTCCAATGAAATTTTCAATTTGAAGTAGAAATGTTTAGTCTCATCTCATCGCCATTGTCTGACGACGAGTTTTAAGGTTACTTTATTCTTGTTCTAAGCGTAGGATAAGAAACAGTACAAATCTGTTTAAATTTCCACGAAAAATTGTAAATTTGGCCTTAAGTCTATTTTTTTAACACTACTACCTGTTTGGGTTATACGCGTATGTATATATATATATTATGATAGTGGTTTAATTGATCAGGAAGGCTATATTTAGAGAAAGTGTATCCACACTTGCTTGGAGGGAGTGTGTAAAAGCATTTTGGAAATACCAGCTTCAGTACAGCCGAGATTCTAATCTTGATTCTCCCGTCATCGGCTGTTTAGTCTATTGCGAGAGTAGCGAGTGTGGCCATGTAGTAGCCGAAACGGGTATAAGATCTATTGATATCATCTGTACTAACCATACAAGGAATCGAACGCTTGTCGCTTTGATATTTAATTACTACAACCATACAAAGGAGAGATAGTGTCGGGTGTTGGTAGGAACGACCTTTTATATGAGTAAAAAACAAACACATTTGTTTGCAGTCATCAATGATGACAATTTACTAACTTATTCCTGATATTTTGTATTTATTAATAATATATTTCAATATTAAATGCTGAAGATAGCCTGACTTGACGTATGTATACATAAAAGTTTATCCAGTAACATTTCTAGCTGTCAGATAAGGCCCTCCCAATTGAAATTGAACGGTACGTTTAAAAATATTATAATCTATAATATCAAAATTTTATGCCGTATCTGTCTGTTTTTTTCTTTCCAATGGATTTTTTTCATACTTCACAGTGAGATATAAGATTAAAATTTGGCACAGAGAATCCTGTAAATTCTTAAATGGTGAGACAATTCATAAACCCGACAATTTTTAAAAGGGGCTGAGTTTGTATTCCCAAAACTTCTTCATGCTAACCTTATGGGCCAAAAATCAAGTTTGTCCGATAGCGGTGAAACTCGATTTCCGGATGGTTTCAAAACTGTTAGACACAGCCCTGTTTTAACTTTTTTTTATTCTAGTCAACTGACCCTAAATCAATATCTAAAAGGTATCAAACATTTCCAAAATGGTTATATCCTCTATAGTTTTCAATATTTTTTAAATTTGGGATTTTCAAGACTGATAAACAAGATTCCGTCAGGGAATTTTTTAAATTCCAATCAACTGACCCAAATGGATGGTAGGGGAGGGAAAAGGAGGCTTATAATTTTTCCAAGCCCTTGGGATAGGGATAAAACTAAATTTGCCAGGAATATAGACAGAACATTCCAAATAAAACGTCGACATTCATTCAAATCTCATGATACTTTTTTTGGCGATCACAATAGGCCTACTACTCTTTCAAGAGGTCGATGCAAAGTAATAATTTTAATAGTTAGACAGTGTCATATAGAAGCCACTCTTATTGATTTCATAGGCTTTATAGGAATATCCGGGTTCATTCAATTTTTATTTCGCCTCATCTATCGTTTTCTATCTCTTTCTTTTTTTTTATCTTTTTTTTTATCTTCTGCCCGCTTGTACATTTGCCAGTCTATTTTTCTTCTATCTTTCACAGCTACTTCATGTTAGTCCTTATTCAATTTTCAACCAATATGATAACCCCCCCCACTCTTGCTCACATTCTTCACTCCCTCAATAACACACTAAGCACAGCCCTCGGTACACTCGGATGTATTCCGTACGACTCATCTACCACTGAGCGGCGTCCCAAGTCAAAAGGATCCCATTTAATTATCCACACACACATACACACTCACACAGTAGCAGAATCTCTATATGAAGATTATTTGACTGTTCGCTAACGATAGCTGTAGTTAAACTTTCATGGGAACAGCATATCTTAGTCCTGGATTTATCGGAGGGTGACAGGGTCCTTACAAACACTATTGTATATATATATATATATATATATATATATAGTTAACACAACATTTTACTACCCATTCCGGCTGTACGCCATTTTGTCCCCATAGATGCAATCATTTTAAAAGCTTAATAAATATTTTTAAATATCTTTTTATATTAATCTGTATTTATTTATTTAAAATTATTACTTATTAGTTATTACTAATGTCACGCGAGGCAAACAAATATTTCAGGCTGTGGTTTTCAAAATATATAGAACACGCATGGATCGCAGTAAACATAGTGGCCGCTAATGGAATTACATATCTAATTTATTGTGATGACCATATTTCCATATTTAAATAACATATTTAGCATTCAGCTTCTTAAATTTAATTTTATACAGAACAAAGAATAAGGTCAAAACGATGAATATAAAAATATTTGTTTAATATTGAGGTCTCTAAAGCTCTAAATCTGCCTTCGGAGATATACTCCTACCTATTCATACGTCAAGTGATGATATATGTAGCTGTCACTTTTGCTAAATATTATCAACACGTATAAAATAAAACTAATAACAAAGTATAATGATATCAATTTTTGCCTCAACAGATATGTTTATATTATCTATTTATACCTTTTCTGTGATACTTAGACTATACACTGAAAATCATCTCTGAGGGAACTGAATGCTTACTATTGATAAACAGCGTTGTCATTCTTTTTATTCACGTGGCCAATCATCTCTCAATTTTATGACAAATTTTGCAACGCTGGATGGTTGATGTTACCAGAACAAGACTTCTTAACCCAGCACAGTCATAAAGTTGCTCGGTTTAGTTTTAATATCCCTCTTCTATTCCAAGAATATACATTCAATAATGGTTTTGTTGGTATTTTGTATAATTTATGTTAATGATTCATACTTGAGTATTAATGAAATTTTTAATACATTTATATATCCTTTGTTTATTTTGACCAATAAAGCACTTGAAACCTCAATTAAAATATATGTTTTCCTCCATTAATACTGACACCTAGCAATCCCAACTTTGATCAACCACCTTCCATTTATTAACACTTATCTTTAACAATTAATATTTACTAAATTTATCTAGATGCATTCATACGTCCAGTGTCACACCTTTCACTTTAGACCATTGTGAAATATAGACCTATGCATAGACATATAATTTCACAACTGTCACACTTTGTGTGACTAATAATATAAGCTACTGGGCCTTGTTACTATCCACCGTTTTAAGTAAAACAACTCCAACATAGAGTTAGTTATTTTACATTTTCTACTTCAATATATTTGTAAGAACAAGGTATGATGATTATTTAAAAAATACAATAATATATTAGATAATTGTAACATTTTATTTGATTGTTAAACGTACCAATTAAAATTGATCACTACAGATAATATGGCGTGACGTATGAATATATTAATCTTTTATCATTATTTATTACCGCGTCTTACTAACCGTTCGGGTTATACGCCTAAGTACTTATAACGCTAATTGATTATGAATTGGGAAGGTTGATTTAGAGGCAGTGAACCCGCATTTGCGTAGAGGGAGAGTGGAAAACCATTTAAGAAAAACCACTTCCAGTTCATCCGACTGATATTTGAACCTCGATCTCCCCGTCCTCAGCAGTCTAGCTCAACACGAATCTAGCATGTTAGCCAACTACTCCACCGAGATGGGTGAGGGTTTTAAGAATGATCTTTTGTAAATTTCAGATATTGTATTTCTTATTTTATTCTTTCAAAGGTTAGGAACCCACAGCGTTGGCTCAGGGTTTTAGGGTGTTAGACTTTCGTTGCCCGTGGTAGCCCTGGATGAAGGTTTTAAGAAACCAAGCCAAGGTCTTTAAAAGGTGGGTTTTCAGTGATTTATCACTCTGAGTTTTCCATCCTCTCTCCATTGTAAGGGAGGTTCATTTCCAGTAAGCTCTCCTCCAAATCCTTAAAACCTAGATGTATTCATTATCAACATCGGTGGACATGCTGTCTGGATGACGTACTCATTTACTCTATTTGACCTAATAGTAGCCCCGGCTACTACTAACAAATTTAATTCTTACCTCAGCTACACTTAGTGCTCCTGGCTACTTTTGGAGCTAAAGTTTTAGAAACACTGGGTAGATTGAACGTGAAACAAATAAAAAATCTAAATAAAATATCTTGAACAATGAAACATAATATTAAATAGATAGTACGTTGCACCTCTAAAACTTTCTTGCTCCTTTGTCAAAAAAATATATGAATTGAATTCAATCTCGTATCGCTAGGAATAAATTTTCGAAAATAATTCTACATTAACTACCTTTAATTAAGATTTCGTCATTAAAAACACATCTTTTTAATCACAATAAGCACATTTTAAACTAGATTACTTAAATAATAAAGTGTTATCAATGTTTTTAAAAAAATCACTGTTTTTCATTCTATAAGTATCTTCCAACTTTAAAATATCCTAAGACTACAAATTACTCCTCCTACACAGAATCCATTTTGTGTAGTACACCATGCCAATAAGTAATCCACCAATATTCTCTTTTCTTATACCTCTCCTATACACTTTTTTTCTCTCTCACTCATCATTTCTTTATTCAGGTCGTAATTCAAAGAGAAATGAAAGCGGTGGATTGTGGGTAACAGGTGCCTGGATCAGTCTAGAAGGACGTAAGAGCCGCGAGGAACAGTGGACTAATGTGCCCGTCAGCTAAGGAACCTCACCTTGAAGTATCTTGGTTCCATTAACGATTGGAAATTTTAGTCTACGAATAATCATTTTAATTTAATTTATTCGAGGTATTTAAAGTGCACTTTCTGAACCTACTGTTTATATCAGAAAACGACTTATAAAATAACTTATATCTATAACAGACACAACACCTTGCCCCAGCCGTTGATTTATCACTGTCTAAAAGGGAAACCCACATTTCATCAATACAAAATTTTTGGGCCATGCATGGAATCGAAAATGGGATCCTTAGCTCAGTAGGCATACATATTACCTATTGAGTTAAAGGGTCGTTCGAATAATCCAAACAGAGCATTTTATTAAACATTTATATTTGGTTCACTGATTATAATAAAATCACTAGACTCACCTATGTTACCAGTGGCCTTTCTATATTCCTATTTTTATTTTAGTGTGAAGCCGCTTTCTGTCATATCCAACTTACACTAATTTAAGAAAAAAGTTTAGGGAATTTTATTACCACTCAATAAGGACTCTAATGACATAATCACTCACTTAGAGACAGGACGAGATAATAAAAGAATAACCACATTATGGAATACACTAAATATTAAATAATCTTGATGGATATTAACTACGTTTTTAAATATAAAAAGGTTTTGTTTGACTTTCGTAATAGTTATTGGCAGCTAGAATAATTCCCTTTACACAAATTTTTCCTAGCTCTAAATTTTTATTCTAGCCAAAAATATTTTAATAAAACCTCCTTCTTGAAAGAAGCCCAATCGCAAAAAAAAACTTACCCTTAAATTGGAGATGTAGGTAACGCGGGTTAAAAGAAGTGTTTTTGCAGTTTTTATGGCAAAACATTATTTTGGCTAAAGTAAATAAAAAATATGGTCTCAATACAAACATAAAGTTTAATGTTCTTCACATTGTAATATCAACAGTTGTTGAATATCTGTCATGAGCATAGTGGCATTAGATGATAAACTTTTGGATCAAGAGAAAAAATTTCATTAAATTCCATTACACCATTAAGCAATATTATTTGATTTATTTCAGTAAAAAAAATGTTATCTTTAGAAAGTGCAAAAATTTACCTTTCCTCCCGTCCCTTAGATTCTCACCTTAATACTGACACCTTAATAATGAAAACTTAGTGCTCTATACCAAGGTAGCATCAAATTGAATACAATTCACAATATCGCTGGTTGACTCAGCGTTAGGGTATGTTCAGACTGAGCGAGCGACTAAGAAATAAAATAGAACACATTGGTTGTAATGAGAGGTGGCCAGACTGGAGCGAGCGACCAAGTGACTGAGCGCGCGCGCTTGAAAGATAGAACTGGTTCTATTTTTCAAGCGCGCACGCTCGAGCCGGAACAGTCTAGTTTACAGGCGCTAGGCAATATTATTGTATGTTGGTTCATTGAGTGCATGGAAAACTTCTCATTTGGACATTTTTATTAATATCGATAGGTTCCGCACACTTGCTACCAACGGCCTAATTTAATTGGTAAGATCATAAACCATACCGATGTATATATATATATATATCGGTATGGTTTTTATATATATATATATCATACCGATGTATATATATATACATCGGTATGGTATATATATATATAATGCCGATGTATATATATATATATACATCGGTATGGTTTTTATATATATATATATATATATATATATATAAAACAGATTTGTTAAAATACTTCAATATTATTATAATAAATGTAGGCCTTTACAAATAAGAATCACCATTAGCACGGATAGAGGATGGGAGAACCACAGCAATAAATCACTTGTCAAAAACCAACCTCAGTTCACTGAGCCAAGATTCGACCCTTTGCCTCCACGTCAACAACTATCAAGAGTTAGTCACCCGCCTCGGTGGCATAGTTAGCTAACGCGCTAGTCGTGTTGAGCTCAACTGCCGAGGACGGGGAGATTGAGGTTCGAATTTCGGTCGGGTGAACTGAGCGAGGTTTTTCCTAAATTGTTTTCCACTCTCCCTACACGCAAATGCGGGTTCACTTCTTGTATATTCAACCTTCCCTATTCTTAATCCACTATCGAAATTAGTACTTAAGCGTATAACCCAAACGGGTAGTAAGACGCGGTGCTAAATAATAATAAAAAGAGCTAGTCACGTGCTTGCCAGTTTGGCCAGGCAGTCGCTCAGTCGCTCGCTCGCACGCTTTTCAGTCTGGCCAAACCTTTATGCTGGTAAGCTTTACTCTGATCAGGGATGGTAATGTTGACCCCCAAACGGGTGCACTGTGGTTGGTAATTTCCAAAATATGGGTCCTCATTCTTGTTACAGATAACTACTGGTGTGTTTAGTAAGAACTAATATTTCTCTTACATTTCCCTTAGACAAAATCGTCGGTCACTCCCGGCACAATCACACTAAAGTATATAAATGAAGAACTTGGATCATTTTCCTGTGCGTTGCATCTTACTACCTGTCCGTGCTATCAGTATATTTACACTTCTTACGTCAACAAACCGAGGGTGGTTTTCATGTAATTTATATCCACCCGGAGCCGGTAATGCATTCAGCCCTTCAGCTGTCTAGTGCTGCCTGTACCATCTGGTAAAAATCCCATGTAATAGGGAAACTCGAATTAAGGAAGTGTGGTGTTCCTCGTTGCCTTCCACACTGAATTTCTATGAGCGAGATTGGATGGGCCTAACAATTTTACCGGAAAAGTATTTGCACACACCTTTCAGTGTTCTTTTACATGTCACAATCAACTTAGGACCGACGACTTTACTTCCCCTCCGAAGGAGGTTGTGCCACTGGATTTTTATCGCTCAAGAAAAATCAGTCGACCTCAAATGGGTTTGAACCCCCGAATGTCGGGTCCTGACGCAAGCACTTTACCCCAAGATCACTGAGATTGATTATTTACACTAATGGGCTGGAAATGGAAACTGTTTGGTTTAAATGTTGAATAAATATCCAGGCTATTATATTTCTTAATTAAGGTTACAGCCTCATTTAAAGATCATATTCTTTAAATTGAAAAATGGCCCGGACACGGGAATAAACCCCAGAACCTTAGGTTTAGTACGCCTAACCACTGAGTTATTTAGGAGTCATCCCTTTCTCAGGGTCATTCCTCACTCACATTTTAAGGCATAATCTGTGATGGACGTGCGGAAATCATCAGCTACGTATGTGTGATCAATTTAGATCATGATGCAGCCATCTTCGACTCGGGATAGCTCGTAATCTAAATTGATCATACATACGTAGCTAATGATTTCCGCACGTCCATCACAGACTTTGCCTTAAAATGTAAGTGAAGAATGGCCGGGATTACTCCTAGATAGCTCAGTGGTCAGAGCATTTGCGCACTAAGCTAAAATTATTGGGTTCGATTCCCGTGTCCACTGAACTTTAGTGGAAATAGAGTGGAAGACTCATCCATCCGGCTGATATTCGAAACCCTATCTCCCCATTACTGAAAAATTAGGTCAGACGAGGTTGACCCCTTAAAGCACGCGATCATTTATATGTAATATTTATATTAATAGTTAACGATTTGTAAACGTCACGATTTTATTTTAACAACTTGACAAATCCACCTGCTCACAAATAGAGTAGGCTTATATTAGATATAATCTACTAAAGGTTAGCACACACTTCTCTGTATCGCATCGCATCCTATTGGTACGTATTACTATTATTGGGTGTTTTGTCTAACGACAGGTCCATTCCTTTTTTCAGAGAACTTAGACCTCCAATGCACCCTGTCCTATCTATGCCTCCTCCTTTAGCTCCCAGAATTTTATTCTTCCCTTAAAGTCATCTAGTATTTGAATCCTCCTTCTTCCTAAGCTCCTCTTTCCCTCAACTTTTCCTTCTAAGACGTCGTGCAGACAGTTCCTCCTAGGGATGTGTCCGATCCAGTTTCCTTTGCGGCAAAGAATCACATATATATATAAAGAGAGAGAGAGAAGATAACTATATATATATATATATATTCATAGTAAACGAGAGGAAATCAGATAGCCATCTTCTAAAGCGACAGAACGGCAATACGCAAAACTATAAGTTAGAAATACAATGCACGTGTTGAATCTGTCGTATCGGTAGGGCTACGTATTTTATTATGTTGGTGTTAGTGCACACTTGTCCATATTGCATCAAATAGACTAATGTATACATTTTTTTTTATCAAAGTTAAGGAAATAATGATTTAAATGAGGAATATTTTCCTTGCCAGTGTGGTGTGATATGAACCGATGTGATACTCCTTAGTGTGCACCTACCTTAACACCTTTCAAAATGTTTTTTAATCGCGCAGTGACTGAGAGCTATGACCTACCACCTGTCAGAGTGTATTTAGGAGATTATGGTTTGGGACTTCGGAGGCCGGATTACACCATAACCAAACTGAACAAACCATTTACAAGTCAGACATGTCTGAAAAAACAACCAGTTGACTAAACGTAAACAAATAAGCTGTTAAGCTATATTAGTACGACACGTTAGCTTAAGTCGCGATAACGTCTGCCTGGATAGTTAAAGTTTGCTGTTCATAGCCCGATATAATCTAACAATTTATATCTTGTTAGTTTCGGTTTTCTCTTTTCACAGTTATCAATATCCGGCCGGGGGACTGGGCGTCGTGTATGTTTGAGATACTTTCATTATTTTGATTAAAATTGTTTTTTAATTAGTAGGCCCTACATTTAACTGCAATGTTATTAATGATGTAATCTTTGAGGCATAGAATGAATGGATATCTTAAAATTAGAGAGGTAATTAGCCTGGAGATAAGATGGAAGAACTAAGGAGATTAATCAAATTTGTAAAACTACTACTATTGCGTCTGGTTAAGGCTACGCCTTCAACTATTAATGTTAATGTTAATGTGAACATTGTATTTATACTTTTAATGTAGAAATTCTGTGATTTCTTAAACTTGAGTTTCATATTTCAAGAATTATTTTTGTGGGAAACTTTTCACGCTATTTTCTAGTTATATTATCATAAACTCGACCGTTTTGATTGGAGTTTTTCTGCCACAGCACTAATAATTCAATATATGTGTGAAAACTTTTTTATGTAATAAAACAATTATTTTGGTAGGTCAATTACAATAATCTATTTTTAAAATATGAACCAATTACTTTAGAAAGCACAGTATTTTTTTCACAAAAAAAAAATTACGTTAATTTAAATATATTAGAAGCGGCCTTTAATTTAAAATCTTGACTTCCCCTTCTCAGGTAATCTGGGTTTATGTAAACCTGACGTCTCAGACCATCTGCCCACTGGCATGGATTTGTACTAGTGTTAAGATAATTTTATAATCTTTATGATAGGATAATCAGTTAGTACAGAAAACACAAGAAAATACTCCTAATAAGATCAATACAAGAATCGTCTTAGATCATCTTCATTTTAAGATTAAATTTTGTTGAATTATTATTTTAAATTAATTTGTTAGGAAAATAAAGTCTAGACACATTAATTTAAATATTTTAAAAAAATGACGTTGAAATATCATCTTAGCCTTTAAAATAATTAAACTACTAAGGTCTTAGGTCGTAGAAAATCATTTACTATATATTTTCTTTAGATTGAAACTTTTTTTTTAAATTTAGAGCCTTACTAGCCAAGCCAATCCAGTTGCTTTTGGCGGCTAAGGCCCCAATGTAAGGAATTCTGATTAAAGTGGAAGTGTAGGAAACACGAGTTCAAAATAATATTTTTGTAGTTTTTGGATCAAAACATTTTGTTAAAATGAAATCAAATATTTCTTCAGTAGAAATTTAAAACTTAAGTTTCTGCACATGGTGATAATTGAAGAAAAATAAACACTATGTTTCTACTGAAGCCATATATATATATATATATTGCCAAAAGAAGTTTATATTTGTAATCTGTTTCGGTGGGCGCATTGTCTAAGATATCATTTTTGTGTTAGACTAGACTGCCAAGGACAGAAAGATCGGGCCTTGAATTTCGGTCAAGTGTGCTTAGGGTGGTTTATCATGAATGGTTTTCCACTCTCCCTTCGCGCAAATTCCGGTGAACTTCCTCTAATATCAACCTTCTTCATTCCACCTCATTAGCGTAATTATTTCATATGCGGTTAAGCTGAACAGGTAGTAAGACGCGGTGCTAAAATAAACTATTTCAAACCATAGTGAGAACTCTGACACTTAAGCTCTGTCAGTAGCATGTCTATCCACAGAGCTTAAGGTCACGGGATCGATTCCCAACATGACCTAAAAATGTATAGTTGGTGGACTGTGGGTTTCCGTTTCACAGTGATGAATTAATAGCTGGGGGTTGGTTTTTGTGTATGTTCTAGATTTAAATTATTTCATAAGTCTTGTGCTGAAATAATCAGTTGGTTCAGAGAGTGCACGTAAATACCTCAAATAAATGAAAAAAGAAAGCAATTTTTATTTTTATATAATAAATAACAAACTATTTAAGGAAATATTGAAATCTCCTATTGGCGATGAACTCACTCGCTTGTGCTAAAGTGATGATTGTCCCCGGTAGCCGTGGACTTGTGTCTGTGTTGCTCGGCCACACCAGAAGTGTTCTCATCGTATAGGTAGAGAGGAATATATGACCTCTGCCAACAAAAGCCGCAGACTAATTTGATCAATTACCTCCTAGCAAAGCGTACAGTGCATCACACTCTGGTATGTTAACAAGACACACGATCATTGCTCTGACAGCCTTTCTTACGTATCTCTGTGTGATACATATCAGGTGTGTTGAGCACGCCATCGCGTCGTGACTATTCGCACATCTTCTAGGCGAAATATCTAGGAGAGGGGTGCCCAAATAGTGGTCTGTGAGCTGTTTGTGGCCCGCGTGTAGCCGGCGACGGTTTTATAGGTTTATTAATATAAAAGGTGTTCATAAATAACACGCCCCAATATAAGTCTTATTAAATTCTTATTTTTAAATTGAAGAATGACACCTGGACATGGAAATCAAACCCAAGACCTCTAGCTTAGTACGACAATGCTCTAACTAATGAGCTAGTGAGAAGTCGTTCCATGCCCAAGTTGATCCCTCACTCATATCTCAAGGCGAAGTCTGTGATGGATGTGATGTACACTAACTACATGTGAGGGGGGGGG